>JANFOE010001299.1:565000-777462 GCA_025667525.1 Glebionis coronaria | reverse complement strand
CACTATGATCAAACAAGTTATTGCTAGAGCACATGAAGCTGGTTGTGCTGCAAGGAATCAAGATGCTGGAGTTAGTTGTGCTGGAGATGATGGTGCTGCAGATGATGCTGCTGAAAATAATGATGATGCTTCTGATCCAGATGATAGTGTTGCTGTTGTTCTACAAGTTCGTAAGATATATATATATATATATATATGTTAGTTTTGGGAAGTGTGGTTCTGCGCAGTTTTGTGGTATTAGTGGTGCATTAGAATTTGCATAGTTGGATTGATAAGATAGAGAGTACTTCTGAAATTATTGGGTGTTCAGAAACTAATAAGGTGAAATTTGCTGATGCTATATTTCAGATTGGTACACCAAGATGGTGGAATAACCAAGTGACTACTTTAGGATTGGTTGTGGCTAATGGTAGGACATGGACTGTGATGAAAGGACTATTGACTGCTAGGTTTTGTCCTAAATAGGAACTAGGACAGTTGGAATCCGAATTGAGATAATTAGTGCTAAGGGACGATGTTATTACTGCTTAATGGGAAAATTTCTGAGCTATATTTGCTATGTCCTGATACTTTTGTGAATGACTGTAAGGCAAGGAAGCAGTACATTAGAGGGTTGTCTAGTGATATCAAGGGTGAGATTATTTCTTCAAAACCTGAATATTTCGATGAAGCTGTTCAGATGGCGCATGATTTAATGGAAGTGAAAGTGCAAGATGGGAAAACAGTATTGTTGAAAACAATAAGACAAAGTGGGAATCTGCTCAGTCCAAGCCGTGTTGGGAATAAAATGTAGCCAGTTCACTTGAGCGCTGACAAGAGGAAAACAAGCGTTGATAAGAAGAAAACAAAAGCTGACAGATCAAGCGTTGACAAGAAGAAGTCAAGCGTTGATAGGTTGAAGACAAGCACTGATGGAAAGATTTAGTCTACGCGTATTATGTTTCAAGTTTGTTACTAGTAAAGATAAGTTCAACATTGTATTTTCTATAATTATCTTTACCTAGAATAGTTGATACGTAGACTCTTGTACAAGGCTTCTTATGTCTATAAAAGAAGACCTTTAGGTTATGTTTCATAATAAGTTTTCATACGTTAAACACTTTCATTGTAAGCAAGTTTTGTTATTATCAACCAAGTGAAAGTTTGTTTACATCATTGTGTGTTCTTGTTTAAGTGTTAATTCGCATAACACCTTAGATTACTTTATACATAAACAAGTTCTCTACGTGTATAACTTGATCTAATCTCGTATACACAAGCTTAATCGATCTAAGTTTGGGATCAACAAGTGTTATAAAGTAATCATGAGGGAATGCAGATCTCCAAGAAGATCTGATGATGAAAACCCTCAAGCCAAATTGGTTCATTGATGTATCTCACAGCCTCCAGAACTGACATCATGTTTGTTGTGTGTGCATGTGCACGCCATCAAGTGACTCCTAAAGAATGTCACCTTTATGCTGTCAAGAGAATCTTTAGGTACCTTATATGTTATATAGATCTTGGCTTGTGGTACCCAAAAGATTCACCATTGGAGCTTATTGCATATTCAGACAGTGACTATGGTGGTGATAAATTTGATAGAAAATCCACAACTGGTGGATGTCAGTTTCTTGGGAGTAGGTTGATATCTTGGCAATGCAAGAAACAAACAGTGGTGGCCAATTCTACAACTGAAGCAGAGTATGTTGCTGCAGCTGCTTGTTGTGGACAAGTCTTATGGATTCAGAACCAGCTGTTGGATTATGGGTATAATTTCATGCATACCAAGATATTTGTTGATAATAACAACACTTTATGCATTATTACAAATCATGTACATCATTCTAAAACAAAAGACATAGAAATTAGACATCATTTTATAAGAGATTGTTTTGAAAAGGGTTTAATACAACAAGATAGGGTTGACACAGAAGAAAATGTGTCTGATTTATTAACTAAACCTTTTGATGCTGGAAGGTTTCAATACTTGGTAACAAGTATTAGAATGATCAATCTCACATAATATGTGTTTTGGGGTCTTAATGTAAAAGTATGTACTGGATAATGCATTGTTATTTGTTTTTTTGAAGTTAGATTTTCCACTATATTTTTCTAACGCTGACAAAGGTTATCTTAACGCTGACAAGTGTTATCGTGGCGTTGTCAGTAACAATGTTAGTTTTGTGGTTTTTAATCTAAGTGTGCAAGTGGTGTTAGCATTATACCATTGGATACAGAGTTGCTTATGGATCCTTGGAGAATCATTTGAGCATGTTTTTATTTATGGATGATGGTTGGAATATTTCTATTCCTATCTTGACATAAATTTTTATGTTCATGCATATTTTTGGGCAACATATGTATCACAGTTTAAGGGGAGGTTTTAGGAACTTTTAGGACTTTTGGGTATTCTTATAATACTCTTATCACAATTCTAGATTGTGTCCACAGGTGAGTATGAGTTAGTTTTTACTAAATCATGAGGCACTATAGCATGCAAAGTTGATATACTATGCATGCTGCCAAGACATTTTTGACCTAGAATTGGTTGTGGTCTGTTAGGAGACTTGGGAATGATTTTATCATGGGTTTACCTGGGAGTAACAAGGAGTTTTATTAGATAACTTAGTTGTTAAGAATTTTGGTTAGCAAGGGACACTAGAGGACTGTTATGTCTATCTTGCATAAGCAAGTGTGCATAACTGGATAGTTCTTGCCGCCCTATAATAATTATCAACTTATAAGTTATCTTCACTAGGATAAATTACTTTGTTAAGGTCCTTTTCCATTTTTATTACTTTTATTTTTGGACGCTGACAAGTATTTTTCCAAGCGTTGTTATGACCAATTTAGACGCTGACATGGCTTTGGCAAACGTTGACAAGAATATAGTCGTTGGGCGTTGATGGTTTATTTTTGACCGTTGATACTCATTGGGACCTACCCAGTTGTTATTTTTGACGAATTTTGGGGCCGTAATTTTAGGAGCAGATAACTTTTAATTAATGCATGAGATAACTTATTTTCTTTTCAATATTTTCATCATGATATTTTGAAAATAGTTGCCTCATTTTTTACCAATCACATGCATCTATCTCTCCTATATATTTGGCTCCTATTTATAAACAGGGTACCTCATATTCTTGTCTAACAATTTTCTCCTATACTTCATCTTTCTAAATCATTCACAAACAGCTTTCTTCAACAATGGCACCAAAATTTAAACCAAGTGATTTGGTATTGGGATTCAGGAGTCAACACAACATGATTGCATATTTGGACGCTGATGACACTCTGTTTCCATAATACACACAGATGGTGGCGTATTTGAATGCATCCCCAATTAGGTATGCTCTTTCTCATGCTCCTCTCATCTTTGTCACACATATTAAACAGTTTTGGAACACTGTAAGTTCCTCAATAGTTAATAATGTGACTACATTATCATCTATTGTTCATGGGCGTACTTGGGTGGTTACTGAAGCCTTGGTTCGCCAGGCTTTGCATCTTGATGATGCAGATGGTATAACCACCCTTCCCATTAATGAAATAGAACAAGGACTAAGGGCTTTGGGTTATCCTTTCCCTGATGAGGGAACTTTAAACAAATATCATAAACAAGAGTTTCCCCCAGCCTGGAAGTACCTCATACATGTCATTTTGCAATGTTTGAGTCCCAAGTGTACTGCACACAATGAGATTAATAGATCCATTGCTAGTGCTATTGTGTGCATTGCAACTGGGCAAAAGTTTAATTATTCTAAAATGATTTTTGATGGCATGTGTAAAAACAAAGGGAATAAGATGACTTTGGCTTATCCCAGATTTTTACAAATGGTTTTTGATGTGCAAAATTACTACACAAGGGATCATGATGATTTTTATGGGATCCCTGTGCAAAAGAAAGCTATTTTTACCAAGATGAACTCACCCCCTCACCGTGACTTACCCCTCACCCCAGCTATGCTTGCTGTTATTGCAGCAACACAACCCCAACCAGACCCACAACCACAACTTGACCTAATACCAGAACCTTTACCTTCACCTCAACACATGGAAATGGACCAACGACCCTTCAACGCTGACACATTAAATGTTGGCGTTGACACAAGTAATCCAGACGTTGACACCATTCCTACACAGACCCAAACACCCCTTAACCTTCCAACATCCACCCAATCAACATCATCTTCTACCGCACCACAATATAGGTTGCAAAAACACCAAAGGACTACTGGAGTGTTCTCCTCTAGTGGTCCTAGCCATGTAGCTGAGAGAACCACCACCACAAGTGTGGTTGGTGCTATGGATGAGGCTGGGACTATTGGTTCTGGCTTAGATGCAGGCCAAGACAGTCCTAGCATCTTTAAGACCTCATCCATGCCCCATGAATCTAACTTGGGAGATCAAATACCCATTTTAGAGGAGGGCAGATTGGAACCAATGACCTTAATCGAATTTACGGCTGTCTACATTAGCTTGCAAAAGCAAAATGCAGACTTGGTACAAATTATCAGTACACAAGGCCTTGAACTCAAGCAATTGAGGGAGAGGATTGTTATTTTGTAGAATGCTAGCACAAGGCGTGGGATGGAGGAATCTTCCAAAGGGGAGGATGAGCAGATTAATGTGAGTGATAAAGGCTCACATGATGGTGAATCTTTCGGCATTGCTGAGGCCCTAACTGAATTGAAGAAGCAACCAGGTTTTGACAGATCTCTGGTAACTCCTACCAATTTAGACTTGTCTTTTACAGATATGTTGGAGCAAATTAGAAGAGGCGCTGAGACAAGTAATTTGGGCGTTGACAAGCAAAGTTTGAATGTTGACATGAGTAATTTGGGCGCTAACACAACAAAATTGAGCATTGACAGACCTGCAGATGAAGTTGATGTATTCCAGTCATCAAGCATCATCAAAGATGTATCTTGACAGGTATTACCATCATCCTTACCCATCATTGATCCATTAGATAAGGGTAAAGGAATCATGGTAGAAGTAGAAGTTCCAAAGGATGCAGCATAGGTAGAGTTTGATAGAAGGTTGGCTGCACAACTTGTGGAACAAGAAAAAAAGAAGGTTGGTGAATCACCATTTGTTGTCACTTCAGAAGAACAAGAAGGAAGTGATGAAGCCAGTTCAGATTCAAGTGTGATGATAATTGAGCAACCTGAGAGACTTGAATATGGTGATGATTTGGCAAGAGAGAAGCTTAGAGAGTTGAAATTGCAAGTAGATTTTGATATACCAGAAGTTGTTCAGATGTACCATGCTTGGGAAGATAGGTGTATGGAGAATCTAGATTTGACTATTTCAGACCAGATTTGGGGTTTGGAGATTCTTCTAAGAGTTCAAAAAGACTGCAAGGTAATTATGAAACACAAAGCTAGCAATATTCTTTCCCTGCTGAAGAGGGATAGAAGGGAGCTGTACTACATGCTACTCAGATGTCATGGAACATGATGGACCTATAAGAAATTGTTGGGATTATCCTTTGAAGAGTTGGAGTATAAGGCTTATCCCATTTGGGTAAAAGTGCAGGAGATGAACATTCTAAGACTTCTTTCAGATGAAAGGAAAGAAGAACTTGCAGAAGAGATGGAGCTTAAGAAGGCAATGATTGTTCCAAGACCTTTGAAGAAGGGAGTTCCTCTTGAGTTTCCTAAAGATATGGATAGGTTGAAGCCTAGTGAAGCTGTTATAAGAAGGAGCATCAAGCTCTCACCATTGGAAGCTTTAGATATGGTACAAGTGTTACCTCTTGATTCTAGAAACCCTATTATAAGCTATTAAGAAGATGAAAGTGGGTTTTGGAAGATTGGCAGGTATGGGAAAGAGGTACACACATTTACTACTCTTATAACTTTGTTTGCAAGTGTTGATAGAGAAGACTTGGTAGACCTTTGGAGGTTGTTGGAAGCCAAGTATGAGACTGAAGCTCCTACTTTAGTCAATAGAATAAAACTTTGGTCAACATTCAAGAGAATGTGTTGACCAAGAGAAGAAGATCCTGTTGTTTAGAAGGATCTTGAGGATGATCTTAGTGGTCTTCAATGGCATTTGTATTCAGCTGCTGGTGTGTACTACTTGAGCTCTACAAAGTTTGCTGAGTATCTTCTTGTAGATGGTCAGTATTCCATGTCCAAAGAAGTTTTGGAGAAGATGAAGACAACACAGCTGGAGATTGACTATTCAAGTGATGTGGCCAAAGATTTGATCAGACATGTTTATTACCAATATGATAAAGTTTGTAAGATTCCTCCTAGTTCTTAATGTTTATTCAGAAACTTGATTACTAGAGTAGATATCAAGTTTAGGGGAGGATTTTTGGGAATAAAATGTAGCCAGTTCACTTGAGCGCTGACAAGAGGAAAACAAACGTTGATAAGAAGAAAACAAACGCTGACAGATCAAGCATTGACAAGAAGAAGTCAAGCGTTGATAGGTTGAAGACAAGCACTGATGGAAAGATTTAGTCTACGCGTATTAGGTTTCTAGTTTGTTTCTAGTAAAGATAAGTTCAACATTGTATTTTCTATAATTATCTTTACCTAGAATAGTTGATATGTAGACTCTTGTACAAGGCTTCTTATGTCTATAAAAGAATACGTTTAGGTTATGTTTCATAATAAGTTTTCATACGTTAAACACTTTCATTGTAAGCAAGTTTGTTATTATCAATCAAGTGAAAGTTTGTTTACATCTTTGTGTGTTCTTGTTTAAGTGTTAATTCCACATAACACTTGGATTACTTTATACATAAACAAAGTTTCTCTACGTGTATAGCTTGATCATACACAAGCTTAATCGATCTAAGTTTGGGATCAACAAACCGAATCAAGGTCAGAATTGTAAGGATTACAGTAATAACAATAACTAAAGACATAACCGAAGCCAGTATTTAAACCATGGAAGGAATGATGGGATTCGTGCCGCCACTGTGTCTAGAAGTGACAAAATAAATCTCAAGTGTGTTTGTTGTACTCTATACCATGTAGGTAATTTTCCATAATTGCGACTAGAGTTAGGACAACCTGGTCATAAAGCTGCTAAGTGTGGAACAAGAGGATTAGTCACTGGAATGAGTACCTTGGAATAGTGATATGATTTAGCCGTGGCAAGAAAGGACACAAACAAGGGAATTGTCCAAGGAAAGGAAATTGACAAGATAGGAAGGCTGCCGCTCCAGCTTACGTTTGAGTGATGTTGACAAACCTTAAGGTCTGAACGTTGTAAATGGTAAATTCTTACTTGAGATTCTTTACGTCAGTATGTTGTTTCATTCCAGATCGGGTAGAAACTGTAGAACTGTAAAGATTCAGTTGTTTTATATATGGAGAATTAGTAAGATTGACAATTAACTATGATGTGGAGTTAACCGATGGAAAGGTTGCTAGTGTTAGTTCTATACTAGAAGTGTGTTCCTTGAATTTAGGAAAGTAGGTGTTTAGTATCGACGTGATGCTCAAAGAGTTGGAATCTTGGGATGTAGATTTTTGGTACGAATTGGTTAGTGATGCGTAATGCTGATGCTTGGGATTGAACTGATCTTCACCATAAATTGATAGCTGTTAGTTTAGATTTTGCTGAGAAACTGAGTGTTGACTGTGAAAGGTGATGAGTGAACTTTCCGTTTGAAAAGTATCTTGTTTGGAAACAAGGAAGTATGCAAAAGAGGGATATGATGTATTCTTAGCTCAGGTAACTAGTGATCGGGTAGTTGAGGAGAAGTTGGGAGATCTGTTAATGACTCGAGAGTATTCTGAGGTTTTTCCTGAAGTTTTGCAGAGTTGCTGCCGTCTTATGAAGTGGAGTTTGTGTCGATGGAGTGTTGTAAGCGATAGATGTAGTGTTCCTGTGTTTCATTGTGTAGTGCTTCTACATTTCATTGAGAAGTATTTGTACGCCTTATCATTTGGCACCGTCAGAATGGAATGAGTTATCCGGTCAAGTGCGAGAAGTAATAGATAAGGGATGTATTAGATTAAGTTTTGTTGCAATGGTGATCGTCTGCGTTGTTGTCAAGAAGGATGGATTGTTTCGGATGTGTATTGATTATCGAGAGCTTAACCAACCAACAGTCAAGAATCGGTATCCACTACCGAGGATTGAAGTCATTTGACCAATTATAAGGGTCCGATGTGTACTCAAAGATCGCTTTGAGTTTTGGTTATCATTAACTGAGAGTTAGAGAAGAAGATGTTACTATAGTTGTTTTCGTACTTGATGTGGGTACTTTAAGTTTCAAGTGATGTTTTTGGAATGGACGAACGCGTCTGCCATATTCATGAACTGGGTGAATCTTGTGTGTAAGATGTGCTAGGATGAGTTAGTCATTATATCTATTGAATATATTCAATTTTATTCCAAGAGGAAAGGAGGAACATAAGTAGCATATGAGGATAATCTTTGGGATGGTTGGAAAAAGGAGAAACTGTACGTAAAGTTCCCTATGTGTGAATGTTGGTTGAAATATTTGCATTTTCTAAGGAAGTTGATTGACAACAAAGGTATTCGTGAAGATCTTGCCAAGATAGAAACACTTAAGGATTGGTCGGTACCAACGACGCCGACAGAAATCTGTTAATTCCTTGGTCTAAGCTGGGAATAATTGAAGGTTTATCGAAAGGTTTTCACTGATTGTTGAACCATTGATTAAGCTAACTAAGAAGAATTGGATGTGTGAGTCCCACTTATACATCTAAATTGTAAGTTTCGAGATCTGATCCTTATCAGATGGGGAAGCTGTATTCTGAACACTGAAGGGTAAGTTGTGTTCTTCACCGATGTTGTCATTGTTGAAAGGATCTAAAGTATTTATAGTTTGTAGTTTATAGTGATGCGTCTCATAAGGGTTATGTAGTTGTGGTGTTTGCTTTGAGATGGTAGAAATATTACTTGTATGGAATGAAGTGTGTAGTGATAAATGATCATAAGAGTTTGCTTCATAATTAACTTCTTGGGAAGATAAAGGAGATGAGTAGAGGATCACCAGTTATATATGTTTTGAGTACTTGAGTAGGTTGATGGTTATGACCGTGAGTGATTATGACTACGAGATTCGCTACCATCCGGGAAAGGCGAATGTGGTAGCTAATGCACTTATCAGGAAGAAGAATGAAAAATTTTCTATGGTTTGAGTTTTAGTAATTGCAAGAAGTGTGTACTTGATAGAAAGGATATTGAAAGTTTAAGCTGATGGTCTGATTTGAGAAATGTGAAGGTAAGTGATTTCAACGTTATGTCAAACTTATGGAAAGGATTTTATTGTAAAGTCAAGTGAGACATAGTATATTAAGCACTCATAACATATCTGAGTTGAGAGGGTGAGACTTAGTGATGAAGGAATCTCACAAGTAAAGTAATCGACACATTTTGGTGAGTAAAAGTAAAAGTTGAGTTGAGTACTGTGTGTTATACATAGAATGATGTATAGAGTGAAAGGACGATTCAAACATTGGACGATATACTTGTGCGTGTGTGATTGACATAGAAATTGTTGGAATTTTTATATGACGATGATTATCATGCTAGTAATGAGGTTGTACTGATTGATGGTACATAAAGAACTTCAATTTGTGAAGGGTAAAGATCGTGAGTTATGGACGTCGCCTTTGGTAATTTTATACTATTACTTTTTCCTAAAGGTAATTTTCTAATTTACCCTATAACGTATCCTAATTATCACTATACTATCACGATCACACGACACGACGATACATGGAGCTAGGATTAGGATGCGTATGAGGACGACAAGGAAAGGCGATTGCATATACGTTGCAGAAAATGAAGGATTTGAAGAACTAGATAGGACTTAGATCGTGGAGTTGGTTGTAGATCTGCCTAGAATGTTAGATGGATTTGGTGTACGAGACATAGAGAATGATCTATACGGGTCATGGACGTCTCCAACACACATTCAATATTCTTGATTGAACAATAGGCATAGATGATGGGTGGAGTTAGGAGGCGAAGAAAGTTTGCAAGGCCAAGTACCATCTGGGAAAAGAAAGCATAGTTGACGAACCATGGAATAAGAAGGAGGAAGTAATGCTAAGACGGTATTAAGCTATATGGATGACATGTTAGGATGGTTTGGACGAAGGATATAGGTTGCATGAGTTGAGTTGTCTAAAGCAGAGAACATGTCAACAATTTGTTGCTTGGCTTGGACAATCATATTTAGAAAAGGGACATAGGCTATACTTCCTACATAGATAGCAGTAGCTTAGAAAGGGCGGTGAAAGGACAAAGATGGTAGAAGGGATACATAATGGGGTGGAGGAATAACTACGATGAGAGTTGGGTGATAGTCGATAGACTGACTAATTTATCCCATATTTCAAAAGGAATGAGAAGTCACGTAGTTGAGGAGTTGGAAAAATTACGTACGGATGCGATGGAACATGAGGTTTTGTGAAAAAGTTAACCTAATAGGTATGTAATGGCTTATGAAGGATTATGGCAAGGGAAGAAACGTGGGGAAGCAAGTGTGGTATACTATTGATAGACTAATGGTTGGTATGAGCATACTATAGGGGTAATTGAGAAAGACACCTAGAGCATTGTTGTGAGGTTTGGAGAGGGGCGTATTCCTAATTGATTAGAATGTAGGGAATAGGAGAGGAGGGCCTAAATTATAGGCTGAAGACGAGATGGAAGATGGTATGGAATTTAAGACAGTGGAGAGACAAGCGAAAGGTAGTAGGGAGGAAGAATGATGTGAGGAAGCAAGAAATTATCAAGATAGTGGTATGATATTGAAAGGAAAACCATTAGAGTTAAAGGTTAGTAATCGTGAACAATAGAACGTTCACCTAGAGAAAAGTGTAGCACCTATTAGTATGAAGGATGGTTAGCTTATTTCATGCCATGTATCGACAAGCGGAGATGTGGTGGCTGATGCCTTAAGTAGAAGGGAGAGGATAAAACCAAGGAGAGTAAGGGCAATGAGTATGACTATTTAGTCGACTCATAAGGATAGGATTCGGACAACACAAATGGAATCTACTAAGGAAGAGAAGCTGGATGAAGAGAATCTACCTAGTATGGACCAGTACATGGAGGAAAGAGGAGATGGTTGTAAGTACTATTTAGATAGAATTTGAGTCGCATTATTTGGTGATACAAGGAAGGATATTTTATATGAAGCTCATGCATCAAAGTATTCGATACACCCAGGAGCTGATAAGATGTATCAGGACATAAGAGATATATATTGGTGGCCAAGAATGAAGAGAGATGTAGCTTTGCACGTCAGTGAGTGTCTGACTTGTGCCAAGGTGAAAGCTGAGCATCAAAAACCATCAGGACTGCTGCAACAACCTGAGATTCCCAAGTGGAAGTGGGAGAATATTGCCATGTACTTCATTACAAAACTACCAAGGTCTAACAGTGGTAATGATATGATCTGGGTAATAATGGATAGATTGACTAAGTCTACACATTTTATGGCGATGAGAGAGGACAAAAAGACGGAGAAGTTTGCAAAGAAATACATGGAACATGTAGTGGAAAAACATGGAGTGTCGGTGTCAATCATATCGGATACGGATAGTAGGTTTACGTCTAGGTTTGGGGGTTATTGCAAAAGGCGTTGGGAACAAGGTTGGTTATGAGTACGGCCTAACATCCGCAGACGGATGGACAAAGTGAGAGGACCATACAAACGCTATAGGATATCTTAAGGGCGTGTGTGATAGACATTAAAGGAATTTGGGAGAGTCATTTAGCGATTGTAGAATTTTCCTACAATAATAGTTACCATACTAGTATAGAGTGTGCACCTTTCGAAGCAATTTATGGTAGGAAATATAGATCACCGTTACTTTGGACGGAGGTTTGAAGTACTCAGCTAATTTGGTCCGGAGATGGCTCAGGAAACTACGAATGTGATAACAATGCTTAAGGAGAAGTTGAAGAGGGCTAGAGATAGACAGAATAGCTATGCGGACAAGAGGTGTAAGCCATCGGAGTTTGAGGTGGGAAATAAGGATATGCTAGAAGTTTCACAATCGAAAGAAATGACGTGGTTTTGGAAGAAAGGGAAGTTAACACTTAGAATCGTGAGTCCATTTGAAATCTTCAAAAGGATCGGGCTAGTGGTATATAAATTGAGGATTTCTGGAAGAATTTGGTAGTATGCATGATGTATTTCTTGTGGTAACTTGAGGAAATGCTTAGAGAGTGAACCGACTTGCAAGTACCGTTGTAAGTTATTAGTATAGATACGAGTCTTCGTTTTATCGAAGGGTCGGTAGAGAGTACGGATCGTGAAGTTAAGACACTTAATAGAAGCAAGATACCGTTAGTTAAGGATAGATGGAATTTGAAAACATGGATTAGAGTTCACGTGGGAACGGAAAGGGAATGGTATGAGGAACAAGTATCCTCATTTATTTGTTAATGACGGTCCTAAGGAGTAAATCTAGTGGACGAGATTTCCATTAGGAGGGAGTGATGTGACAACCACGGTTTTGGGGTTCATCACTTAGACTTATTTATTAGGTTATTTTATTTGTGACTATGTGTCTTATGTGTTTACATGTTATTTTGTATGAATGAGGTAGGAAGGGACATCGTTTATGGGTACGGAATACTCATAAGTAAATCGATAGGCGGATATTTCATGATCATGATGTCACAGTATAGTGACTATGAAATGAAATGGAATCATTTTTTTAATTTACGTATACGTATAAGTATTATAGTAAATCGTACTTTTACGTTTTTGAGTTAGCATTTTGAGGTCTCGGATAAGGTAATTAGTCACGGGAATATTTTTTGGGATGGTTTTAAGTCATTTAGGACTTAGTTATTTAATTTATTTTATATTTTTCAAGAGTTTTTATAAAAATGTATATTTTACGGTATACGCGTAAAACCAGCTAGTTTTATGGTATTGAGGTTTAGGAGGACTTAAGGATTGTAATAAACTAGGGAAATTTAAGGAAACATTAGTAGTATAATATAAAGTAATAAAAAATAAAAATATATATATATATATACATGGGTCGGTTTGGACGCCACAAAAAGAGAAAGAAAAGAAAAAAAGGAGTTTCGGCTTGGGTTGGACTAGGAGATGTACACATCTTATATAAAGCCTTTTAATAAAAAAAACACAATTCATTCTCCTGGAGCTTAAGGAGTCACGACACATTAAGAATTTTGAGGGTACTTTATAAACAATTTGGGTTTTCACAGATCTAAGGTAAAACATGTAAACCCTTTTTATTTAATTTGTTTTTAATCATGTGTACATCAAATTATGATGTATCCAGGGTTAGGAAAAAATTAGAATCTGAGATTTAATGTTACTATATTGATTAGATTAATTAGGGCTTGTAACTAATTCTGAATGGGGTAATTAATTAGGTTAGTTTAATTAAATTCGTAATTAAAAACTTGGTGGAATTTTAGGTCTATTGTTTTGATAATATCTAGAGTTCTAGACACATTCATGATGCGATCCAAATACCTCTGAAAAGGCTTTTGAGTTGGCTTTTGAATGAAAGAAACGAGGTTTAAATTGGAGGTCGGGAAGTGGGTCAAAAACAGGTTACAAGAGTCGGAAGTCAAAATAGTTTTGAAATCTGCCGGGTTTAAATTAATGTTTTAAGATAGGTACTTAGGAGTACATTTGGACATTCAAACAAATATGAGAGTTAGTTTATATGCTATATAAGACATCTGAGAAATGGTTAATCATTTGGGATTGTCGAAGACCCTCTGATTATAACAAACTTTTTATATGTTAAAAAACCAGTAAAATCCGGATAGACCAAAGTATATATATGTATATCGGGGCCTTAACGGTATCTTTGAGGTTGGGGAAAAAGATGAGAGTTAGATAACACATGTAAGGGAATAGGATTTTCTATAAAACAAGCATGGGTTTGGTTAGGTGGATGTTTGACTAATAGTTTGGGGACTAAAAATCGGGATTGTTTTGGGTAAAATGTAAACGGGATAGGTATCGAACTTGACTAAGTTAAGGACTTGTTATAGAGGGGTAATAGGATGCTTAGAATATATAAATGGGGTAAATATATGGGAGAAGGTTAGATTTCCATCAAAGATTGATGAACCATTTTAGACATTGGTTCATGTCTTGATGAGATGCATTTATTTGTTTAGCTTTTGCTAGTACGCGGGATATTTAGAGAATCTCAATCAGGTGAGTTTAATAGTCTCATTTTCTTTATCTTTTTACTTCTAGATGGGATGGAAGGGACACTGTACTTTATTTGTTCTTTTAAATGATATCTTTGTCAATGTTCTTATATGTTAGTCTGGACTATTACGTGTTTACTTATGCATTGAACTGCTATGTGGAAATACTTAATATAGTTAAGTATACTTCATATCAAGGAGGACAAGGCTGGGCCTTAGGGACAAGACTGGGTCTTGGGGATTGGAGGTTAGGTGTATGGGCGCCTAATATGCCATGTATGGAAGTTAGGAAGGCTTGAAGCCTTGGGACAGACAGGATACGCGCTTAGTACTGAATAGTTATGCATGATAGTAGTACATTGTCCATTTGTCTAAATGTTATTGAATGTCGTTATTTATAGCTAATGTTCTGAAATGTTATATTTTTTAGCGTTGGTGTCTAAACCTATGACTCTCACCAACATTATTGTTGACGTGTTTTAGTGTCTCTTTTAGGTACCAATGAGGTTAAGCGTGAGAACATAAGTGGCTAGGACTGGAGACACGTAGTATAACACCCCCAAATTACCACGCAACGGAATGTCCACATGGGCGTTATTTCATAGCACGTCACATACAATCATAGAAAACGACCTCAAAAGAGACGTTTAAAATAAACATTAAAGAATCTTTACAACCATTGTCTAAAACATCTCCAACCCAAAATAAAGTTTTTATCAGAGTAGCGTTACTTGTCCCCAAAGATCTTAACCAAAACATAACAACTTTTTACCAAAATATGACAATAAATAATTTGATAAAAAGGGCAGGAAATCCATAAGTTTAGACAACCAACCACCAACTCCCTCCATGCATGCTCCGCTGCTATCAATCTTGATTACCTGAAACACATGCTTAAAACCATCAACACAACGGTTGAGCGAATCTACAGGTTTAACGAATCATTAGTTGAACACAAGAGATAAATCAATCATAATCATTTACTCCCTCCGTCCCATAATTATTGTCCATCTTTCTATTTTGGGTTGTCCCAAAATTATTGTCCAATACTTAAAATATATAGGAAACTTTAATAAATTTACTATATTATCCTTGATTAAAATTATTATTACAAAATCTAAAGAAGAACTAATTAATTAGTTAAGGGTAAAACTGTCATTATGCTAAAAAGTAAGAGAGAGAAATCTGTAATAAATGTACTTTTCTTAAACTGTGTGATTCTTGTCTGGTGACAATAATTTTGGGACGGAGGGAGTAATAGAATTGTGCGCAAACAATCTATTATTCAAGTATTTCATATTTAGCAAAGCTAATTGATTGTATTTAAGCTCATGACACCGACCCGTTAACTTAATCACCCGCGCCACATTTGCCGACATGATCAATGTGAAACCATTGCCCCTCTTAAGGTATTCGTTGCCAGATTTATACCTTATCTCTTATAATAGGTTATCCGTCCGCAGAGGGTACTCAACGTACTAGCTCTCGTCAGCATAGGGTCGTCAACCCTATAGCACTATCAATTGTATAAGCGACTATTTCCAACCCACATAAGGGCAATACAATAATTAACTGTTCATGAAATTAGGGCCTTTAGCAACAAGGTACTCAATACAATCCAAACAACATTAGGGTCCAAACAATCATTCATGACTTGTGTTCCATTTTATTTCAAATAGCATGTATCCCCCTCGCGGGTTAAAATATTTGTAAGATAGTATAAAAGCGAGGCTATAGACTCACCTTAAGTAGTAATGATAGTAGTAGTAACAAAGACGTAGATGAAGACAATCACCGACGATGAGGATGTCCCGGGAAATCAAATACAACACCTAACTAACAACCGCGAAATAAATCAACACCTTCAAGTACCTTCAAGTACTGTATGTACATAATTAAGAACACTCAAAGTTCACATAAACTCACGCCAAAAATCCAAACAAGTGATATTTACTAGACACGTCCACTTTTATACTTTATTAAAACTATTACTCATTTTACAATTCTGCTGGTACATACCAAATGTACGGGCTGGTTTCCTATACTTAGACATCACCAAAAATTATGTGAACATTCCTAAAATTCATTCACAGCCTGTAGAAAAACCATATTAAATTTCATAAAAAGTTCTCACTTCTAAGACCCACTGCTCGTCACATTACTAAACTGAAAATTTCGGACAGTTTTGTATCTTCGCGTTGTAAAACCATTTTGATCTTCTTAACCAATATCATTTGTAAATCCGGCTCCTATGTTTGAAAGTAGACTCAAAATGTTAAGTTTAGAGCCTGAGATCAGCCTCTAACCACTGATAAAACTCTAGTTATAGTCCCCGAGATTTGACCTAAAATCGAACACAATTTCGGATTGAGTCGACTTTTATTTCCCGGTACACGAAAATTCAAACTTACATAACTTTTGACTCGTTTGGAGTTAAAAGCTCTACCTTATACCTAATCGAAGCTAGAAAGAAGCTCTACAACTATATTCTATAATGAAAACCTGGACTTCAACTTAAAACCACGAAAAAAACCTTAACATTCTGTTTGAAAATGACCCTTTAAAAATCACATCTAATCATTTTTCCAATTACTTCCATTGATTCCTAGACCTATTATATCACCATATCATCAATCTAAAACATCCTAATCATCCCTAATCACTTGTATGAACAATCTTCATCAAAACCCATTTCGTAAAACTACACATGCAATATAATTAAATCAATTAAAAATGAAGTAAACATGAACATAAACATAACCCATTATCATAATCATCAAAAACCCAACTTAACCAAACACCCCCTTTTGGCCGTGGGGTGTAGGTGACCAAAACACCTAAAGAAAACGTTTTTCTAGCTTGTTTTATTGATAATTTATCATCACTAATATATAAATTAAACTCGTATATAGTTTAATTAGATCAAAACTCATTTTTGAAAAATTATAAATTTTTGAAAAATCAAATGTATGCATGTATGATTTAAGTGGATTAAAACACATACAATGATGAAAGAAGGGTGGGTCTTTGATTAGATTTGTCAAAAACCCAAACAAAAAAAAACGATGGTGGTGGTGATGGTGGTTAGGGTGGCCGGCGGCCTATTGAGAAAAGGGAGAGGGATGGTGATTTTTTTTTTTTGCAAAATGAATGTATGTGTGTTTGTGGTTCCCTTTTGTAGAAATGAAGGGACCAAATTTGAAAACTTAGCTATATTTTGGCCTTAGTGGCAAATCAACTTTTAAAGAGCAGGAAACTGGCCTAGTAGTCGGTTTTGAAATTTTACGGGAGTCGGGTTTCACAAAATTAGTTTCCAAAGGTTAAAACGCACACAAAACGAATATACATATGGTTCCAACTCGACTTAAAACGTAAATAAAATAAAAACTTTGAAAAACTCAAATATCGATCAATCGATAATAAAAGGTAAATTTTGGGCATCTGTCGGTATCGTAGTCGTCATCAGTTCTTCTCAAATCATCAAACGTTAAAATTATGACCTCCAACATTGGTTTCAATTTAAACCTTCAAATAAATCCACGATAAAAATTATTAAAAATTTCAAAAATATACGTAAATTAGGATAAAATAATGACGTTAGGTTCAAGGTGTCACATCCTCCCCTCCTTAAGGGAGCGACGTCCCGGCGTTCTCAGGTTCTGATACTCACATTTCGTACTACTAAAAAGATAAGGGTACTTCTTCCTAAAGAATTCTTCACGTTCCTACGTGAACTCCGGTCCACGTATCAAATTCCATCACCTTTCCACGATGATACCTTTAACATTACCTTGTCTCCAACTTCAATTTCTAATTTCTTCCTACGGTTATCAACACATCTCTTCTCACGACTTTTCGCGGTTAACAAGTGATTCTTAATCTACACAATCTTTTTCATAGTCTCTCGAATCATTTCAAGTCCATTCAACTGACTTTTCCCTGCTTCGTTCTATCCAACTGGCGATCTACATTTTCATCAACATAATTCTTCAAATGCTGTAGCTTTAATGCTAACATGGTAAATGTCGTTGTACAAAGATACTACCAACGATAAGTGTCGATATCAACAACTACCAAAATCAATCACACACGCTCGGAGCATGTCTTCCAACGTTCGAATAGTCCTTTCATTTAGTTCATCTGTCTCATAAAAATAATTACTCACAAAGAAAATCGCACGGGTCGCACATAACCCCATTGAAAACGTTCAGAATATACAAGACGAAGTAATTAATACTAGTCTTACAAAATCACCTTATTGCAATATTACGTACATACAAACCTAGTTCGTCAAAAACGAATTCATAGATACGGAAATCATTCGACGTATACATAACTCTCTCGAAGATATCACAATCCAATCAAACACAAAAGCCATTATGAAGCACATACAACCACATTACGACATGTTTGCAAAATAGTCAAACCATGCCAAGTAAATAAGTTCAATCAAGTTAACTCATGCTTGCTAATCAGGCAAGCCATGATAAAATAAGAATATTTGACAGGATTTCGGATGAGTCCAGTCAAAAGAAAATTGCAAGTTAAAGGAGGTTCACAAGCTTGCTATCTATGGATGCATATCCCTAAAGAAAGAAAATACATACATATGTCATCGTAGTGTGCTCACACACGGATCCATACCCCAAAAAAAAATATTACAAGAATACCATCTCACTTCCGTCCCAAGCGTGGTCAAAATTTCTATAAGCATCGCCGTTGAAGGTTAAAAAGATATTACATGGTACATGTTCTTCATGATCGGACGTCATTGGACAATGTCGTCTCAAGTTCTCTGAAATTAAGATTTTGCTAGTTGAAAAAGTTCGTTTTCTCGGTGTCTAATCGAACTGATTACCAGTTTAAAGTGTGACTCAGTCGTTTCTGGTTAACAAAAATAAAGTTGATTATCTATAACTAATTAAAAAGTAAATGCGAAACGTATTTAAAAGCAAATTAAAGACAGGTACAAATAATAAAAGTAAAACAAGGTGAAAAATTAAGCTAGAAAATTACTAGAAAAACACTTAAATAAAATGCAATCTTAAAATAAAACTAAAATAAAAACAATTTAAAATAAAGTTTAAGAAAATGGCGAGAAATATAAAATTTTGATTTGAAAATAAAGACAAGACATAAAAACTAAGACTCCATCAGAATCCCAGATCCGAATCCCAGATCCGAATCCCAGATCCGAATCCCAGATCTGAATCCCAGATCCGAATAAGGGGGAGTATCAGAATACCGATCGCAATGTAGAAACCCTTGTGGTTTTTACGATCGTAACAAGCTGTCGGAATCCAAATCCCATTCCGATGGAATGTAATACAAAATAAGCAAAACCAATAAGCTAAGACTAATAAGCAATAACCGAAACTTGATTAAAAAGATAATGAGACGAGACAAAAAGCAACAAATTTAAAGACTTTTTCAAAACACAAAATAAGCAAACAAAATAAGCAAATTTTAAAAAGATAAAACTTTTTAGAAAACTTTAAAATCAAATAAGCTAAATACAAAATAAGCCAATAAGATTGTCAAACTTATAGCTTAAATCGTATACAAGCCTAGATGGAAATAAAAAGATGAACTTTTTAATCAAATAAGCAATAAGATTAAGCAAAATCAATGCTTAATCCGAACCACAATCAAATCAAAACAAGAAAAGTAGAATAAGATGGATAATAGAAAGCTTGATTTAAGGAAAAATAAAGTTTCAACAACAAAATGAACTTACTTGGGATTAAAAGGCAAGAACTTTAAGACATGAAATCAAAATGACATGAAAAATAAATGGTGCAAGGAATGAAAATGGTGGAAAGACTAATTTTGTCAATATTAGCTAACAAAGAGAAATGAACTGAAATGGGTGCTATATATAGGGAGAAGGGAATGATGCATGTGTTGCTCCTTCTTTCTTTCTTTCTTCACGTCTTTTTGTCTTCTAAACTCTTCGACTTTTTCGACGTTGTCTCGGGATTGATTAAACTCGTCTTGAAAATTCTTCATTAATTAGACTTGGGTTCCTCGGCTTTATTAAACTTCTGTCTTCAGACTTGTTCTTCGATAAATCTTCAGAATAGGTCTTGGACTTCCGTTCTTTTTGCACTCTTGATCTCTTGACTTTGTCTTTTGTCTTTTTCTTCGATAAAAGCCCGTGAAAGCCCGTGTTTTCTTCCCTTTTCATATTTTGGTCCTAAATCACAACAAAAACACAAACCACGCATAATTCCGACATTTACGACATAAAATACATGTTTTAGCTTGGTTATTGTTATAATTAAGTGGTAAAAGGATGGGTGTTTTCACACCTACCATTCTCACAACCTACGTTCACTCGACTAGATCACATACCATATAAATACATAAAAGGCAAGGGTTTACAACAAAAACATCAACTATGTCTATTTGTCGTTTAACCATCGATGATCAAAGAAAATCAAGTCAAGCAAGAAGGATTCCTCACTTTAATAAACGAAGACGACAAATGGAATTGTCTTCCAACTATCGATGCATAGTTGGTAAACTTCAACAGTTTATCGCGTGTCGTTGACAATCAAAAGAACGAGAAAAGAAAATAAATGAAGTACGATACATTTGATGTAGGAGAATTCTTCTTGATTTCCCTCAGAGTTACTTGAACTCAGATTTCCTCTACTTCGGCAGTCTTCTGTTTTTGTTAAAATTTCTTCTCAGTGTCGGTACCAGCCCCTTTGGTATATCATCAACACCCTAGTGATTGCGATGCAATTCGTACGTTACATAAAAAAACATTTTTCCAAAAGTAGTCGGTCAAGGTGACTTACTAAGCCAACGCCATACAAAAAGAAAGATTTCAAGGAACACAAGTTCAAAAATTTTCTTTAGGAATTAAAGAGAATACGATTACTTTCATAAGGATCCACCGTTTTAAAAGTGTTCTCATCCAAACATGTATCAAAAACACTAACAGTTTTAAAGATGACCAACTGATTTGAAACGACGTTTCCCTTCCTAAACTATGCATAATTAGCTAGATCATGCATAATTGAGGATCAAGCAACAACAACCAACAAAACATGACTCTTCCTGAATTATGCATAGTTAGCTAAGTTGTGCATAATTGAGGATCGAGGGACGACACAACATTATTATTACACACCAAATATGACTACGAAGGTTTTCGACCTAATCTTCAAAATAATCAAATCATTTGAAATGGGAAAATGTTGTTACCATCGTTTCAAGGAACACATCAAACATTTTTCATCCATTTTGAAAACATACTTTTACTTTGCCTTTTTATGAGAAAATAATAAATAAATCGACACCATTTGCATTTGGTTCAACGAAACATTTCACACACTCATACATATTTTCGAAACAGATTGTTCACAAAATAACGGTAAGGTGGTTCCAGATTAAAGATCATTGCAAGCATACGAGTAGTAAGAATCAAAAATCAATGAGATCAATTAAGATAAACGAGCAATACATTTGCCAACAGAAATTAACTACATTAGAAATGAAAATACTTCGAAGACATGACACGAGTTTCGGAATAACAACAACAATCTATAGAATCATGAAGTGGACATCGGACACCATCACAAATGCCAAAAATAGGACAACGATCACAATTCTCGTCGTCTCGAGTTACACATACATTCCACCAATTTAGGTCCGAAAGAAGAAAAGTTACTGTAACACCCCCAATTTCGGTCATCGTAGCGGAAGGGTCATTGGGTGTTTTTTGCTTATGACTCCTAGGCCTTTTATTCGACTTAAAACCATTTAGTCTCGCTGCTATTTGATTCTTTTTGAATCTAAAAAACTATCCATCCTTATCATGGTTCAATCTCATAATCATAGAAAACGGCTCAAAACAAGTCGTTTTTAATAAACGTCCATTCATTCTCATTCAATAAAAGTACAATTTCATACACGGTCCCAGATAACTTCAAATTTACAAAAGCTAGTAATTGGTAAAAATTATTTGAATGGATATAATTTATAAAAGCGGGCCAAAACATTTCAAATAGCAAGCTTCACGAAACCGCCTTCCTCGAGTGCCTTCAATATGAACCTGAGATAAAACATGTTAAAAAGTCAGCAAAATTTGCCGAGTGAATCTATAGAGTTTAATTTAAATAAAGAGAACACAAGTATCCAAAATAACATTCCATGGTTAATAATTTATCAAAGACAAATATGTTGTACGAACATAATTATCGTGTCATTACATAAGTCTCGTGACATCGAACGTTAAAATATATTTTTTTCAGCCCAACACACCTAGCCAAGTGTGTATATTTCTCTTATACAATGGATCAGATGTTTCATTACTAGTGCATCACAACACCACGCGAGAGCTAGTCGCGATCGGACTGGGCGTCACCCCGATAGATCTATCCATAGCATTAGCGTTATCTCGATTAACAATTCACGATTCATGGGTCTTTTAAGGCTAAACAAACTTATGTAATAACTTTCATTTAAACATACAATTAAGTTCCTTGTGTTATTTCTAAAACAATCTTGAGTTTACCACAACTTATAGTTGTATCTTTCAATTTCAATAATTACTTTTCAAGTAAATAGGGTTTCCACAACTTCTCGTTGTACCCATTAATAGGGATTCCACAACTTCCGGTTGTACCCCTTTTATTTTAATAAAACAAGCATGTTATCCCCTCGCGGGTTTGAAAATCATTCAAAACAATTATAAAAGCGAGGCTATAGACTCACCTTAGCCAATAGTGGTAATGAGACGATCGCCGACGATTAGTGATGCCCGTTTAAACACGAAAACCGCAACCTACCAAATAAGGCGCGTTCGTTAAAAATCGACTTAAGTATAAATCATACTTAAATAATATAAAAATCAAAATTACAAAACCAAGACAATCCCGAAAAATTTAATAATACAAGTGTTATTACTATACCCTTTTATTCAATACTATTCTTTCAAACAATTGCACTCTCGATATTGACCCGTCATAAGACGCCAAGTCAAGACATGTCAAATTCTCATTTTACTTCCCTCGGGCCAGTAGCTAAGTCATTTATATAATGACTTAGAACTTGAGTAAATCACTATGTCAAATAGTTAATACTCAACTCACGCCACATAATTATTGAACTACATGTCCAAAATACCAATCAACATGTATACTCCAAATGTACACACCAATTTACCCTACCTAGACTTGTCCGATTTCGACGAAACTTGGTCACAAACTCACATATAATATGAATAAGACTCAGTTTGAATTGCATTCAAAAATATTACTTCTAAGACCTTCTACCCGACACACCTTCGTGTTATCAAAACCGGAGAGTTTTACGCCTTTTACTTGTAAAACCATTTTGACATATCTAAACAATTCCGTTTATAAAACCGACACTCGGGTTTGAAAATACACTCATGACCTGAGGTTTAGACTCCAACATCAGTCCTTGAACATTTTCAAAACTCATTCTATAGTCCCCGAGATTCGATCCAAATATCGACAACAATTTTCGGATTGTGCCGATACTCGTCTCCCGGTACACAAATACTAAAACTAGCATAACTTTTCGCTCGTAATGAGTTAAAAGCTCATTCAAGCGGCAAAACGAGCGTCTTGAAGATTACTACAACAATATCAAACAATAAAAGCCTATCTCAGAACTTAAACCACGAAATAATCTGTTATAATCTGCTGTCCCAAAAATACATTTTAGAAATCAAGTCAAATCAACATTTTGACCCATTTTCACCACTTCTATACTCTTAATAACAACCTAAAATCACTCTAATCAACCCTATTTAATCTTATAACAGTTGCATATACATATCTAATAAAACCACCTTTAAAAATTCATACATGCAACAACAAAATTTTAAATATAATAATAATAACACACTAGCACAACTATAAAATTGGATCAAACACCAAGTTCTTCATCAAAATTTGAAAGGAAAAATAAAGTTATTGCATGATTGTAGTAAAAACACGTCTCTTGTTTAGGAAAACAAAAAGAACGTATATGAGCGGTAAGTATCGAGTGATGATTTTAGGAAAAATCAACACTAATGACCCACAATCACTTAAAAAAGATGAAAGATTCGTTTCCCAAGGAGGTATGGTGTTGTGAATTAACTTGTATTTATTTGAGATTAATATTAAGAAGAATGGGGGTGAGAAGAAGAAAAGACGGATACGACGAAAACGTAAAACCGTAGAAAAATCACTAAAATTAAAAATTATTAAAACCAAAAAAACAAAATCAAGAAAAAGATTAAAAAGACTAAAACAAGTCTAAAATAATATAAATAAAGACAAAAATCCAATAAAGATATTTTAAAACCTTTTATTAATTAAATAATTAATTTTAAATGCTAATTAAAGCCCTAAAATTAAATTTAATTAATTCAAATGTCAAAAATATGATTTTATTGAATAATTACTCAACTTATATTATTATAAGACTAAAAAGTAATTTTCTAAAAATTAAAACCTATTAAAATTATTTTTAAAACTCTAAAAATGATTTAAAATAAATAAAAACTAATTAAACTTAAAATAATTATAAAAATAAATCTAAAAGCTAGAAAATAATCTAAAAATGGAAATAGTCCTAATTAATGACAAAGAACCTAAGAAAAATGAAAAAGAAAGAAAAATAAAATTTTGAAAATTAAATAATAAAATAATATTAAAATAATAAAAAAATAAAATAAAAGCCACACAGTTGCGCCGCAACTAGTGGGGTTTGCGCCGCAACTAGTGTTACGGGATCACCAAGATCAGCAGCACCTTGAGTTGCGCCGCAACCTTCTGTCTTGCGCCGCAACTTGAATGACGTGCCAGTTATGAACTAATGCACAAGCAGGTTGCACTTGTGTGTTTATGAGTTTGGCCAAGAGGACTTGACCTTGGCTTATTTTGGTATGCTTTTTGGACAATAATGGCACTCTTGTGATCCTTTGATCACAAGAAGTCAAGAACAACACAAATAACAACAAGAATCAAACATCAACAATCAAAGATCATGCACAAAGTTCATCACAAATCAAGCAAATTAACACTTATGCAGATTTTTAACACCCTTTTTACTTTTTAAACTCAACAAACTTGTTCAAATCTTGTTCCAAACTAATTAACTACTTACTAATAACCTTAATCAACCCTAAACAAGCAATCTAACACCTTTTAATTATCACTAATCAAAACTATGTCCTGCTAAAACGTATTGCCAAACACCACTTTAAAATCTAAAAACCAACTTTTAACATACCAACATGCTTACAAAAGCTACCAAATTGATTCCAAGTGCATCTAACATGTAAACATACACACTAGAACACAAATCATGCAATATAAACACACTTAATCACCAAATCACTTAAGATCATACAACTAGCTATTTTTGAACTTTTTCAAGGTAAAAGGAAGATACCTTAGGTTCTTACATCCAAGAACCTAGAGGATGAAAATCCTCCTCCAATCCAACTCGGGTTGGAGCTGAACCAAATCAACAAACCTTCAACCTATTGTAATCACAAAACAAGAAAACAACAAAATAATATAACAATATATATTTTTTATGTTTCCTTTTTCTTCTTTCCAAAATACTTTCAAAACCTTAACCAACCTTTTAAATACGTTTTCTAAAACCTAATATTACCAATAATCATGAACCATAAACACCAAATACCTTTTGAGAAGATTTTACCAAAATCTCTCAAAATCTCAAAACCTTAAACAACTTTGAAAATCAAAGTTGCTTAACCAAATAAAAGTGGAACTCAGAATCAATCTCCTCACAACACACAAACTTTTAAAAACAATAAAAAAGGAATTACACTTGAATATTTCAAAAACCAAACTTTTTATTTCTTTAAAAAGGAATTACATGTGAGAGACTAGAAACTGGAACAAGGGCTTCACACAAGTTGTGAGCTCCTTTTATAGAGGCCTAAGAACAATCTAGAATAGAAAAAACTAAACCCTAATCACTAGAAAATCCCAAATGTGCCCTTGAGTGCATTTTGTCCTCTCATTTGATCTTGGACGTTTATTTTGCTTTGGGAGGAAGCAAATAATCTTGGCCATTGATTATTGCCACGTCATGATGCTTGGGGGCTAAGGAATGATGTGATTGGTGGATTGGGGAATTGGGGTTTTGGTGCACATGAGTGGGATGCAGGTTTTTAGGAGTGGGATAGGTTTTGGCATGTGTGAATCACTTGTGTGCAAGTTTAATTGGGTTTTACCCAAGTAATTGTGGTGGTAATTTCTGGGAAGTAAAAAATGATGAACACTACCCATTTGATCCGAAAATAGGGGTTTGTTGGGTGTTAGGCGCATTTTTCTTTCAAATCTTTCCTTTTTGGCAACTATGGTCCTTCTCTTTTGCTCTTTTTGGCTTTTAAGGTTTCCAGCCCCAAAACTTGACTTTCCTTTGCATTTAAGTTTCCACACTTGACAATTTTGGCACAAACTTTCCATAAAGATGTTTCAAAGGCAATTTTTGTCATTTGGTGATTTTTCAAGGACTAATCTTGGACAATGTTGATCTTCAAAGGTCTTCAATGTGTCTTTCACTTCATGAGGGACCATTATTGGCAATTTGAATTTGGTGAGGGACTATTCTTGCCATTTCTTCAAAGTTGAAGGACCTTTTTGCAATTTTGACAAACTTAAGGGACCAAACTTGTAATTATTAATATACAAGGGTTTTAAGTGTCATTTCTTCAATAGATGATGATCAATCTTGTTTTGTCTTCAAGTCTTCAAGGGTTTTTGATGAAAATTCCATGATTAAGGCCCGGTTCTTTGTACGGCTTCGTTTCTCGTGTTCGTTTTTCCTTGTATCTTGTGATCTTTTGTCTTTTTCACGATATCCATACCTAAAATACACAAGTAAACAAACACAAGCATATATATGGTATTTTATGACATTTTAATGCATTTAAAGCCCGAAAAGAACGATGAGATCATGTATAAATGCCATCTCATCACTCCCCCATACTAAGCCATTGCCGTGCCCTCACGCAATGCTAAGAATAAAGTATCTAAGCATCACCAAAGTTCAATTTTATTAACCTTTATTGAAGAGTAAAAGACTTGCAACATACTACGAAAATGTGTAAAGACATAATGTATGATTTTCATCACCAAAATGTGACTTTTAGGGTCTAAGAATAGAAACAAGTTAATGTCCCTTAGAGTAAATTTCGTCATCCTTGATTGTCATACATTCCATGCTAAGTGCAAAAACAAGATCATTGTTGGTACAAGTCACAATGCTAACACTACTCATACGTTCAAATTGTGTAATACTTTTTCTCCCCGCAATCCTAGTTATTATAAAAGGAAATGGGTTACTAGCATTTTTTATCTATTTGTCATGGATCACAAGTGATTCATATTGACTTATTTGAGTAGTTATTAGTCCGAAAGCAAAGTAGCACGATTTGATCAATAGTTAGCCGAAGGACAAAATCTTTTAAAACGGCTTCTCGTGTATCTCCTTAAGTTCATATCTTGGCATAACTCGTTTCACGATTTGAGACCTTTCTCGGACCGATATTTGGCATGTACTTCATACTTCAAATCTTGGGAAGACGTTCTCGAAATTATGGTCTTCTCTTCATATAATTGGAATTTCTTCACTTGACGTTTTTGAGAGATTCTTCATATAGGACCACGACTTCATCATTTTTCTTCAATCTTTACTTTGGATTTTGATATACAACGATCCGCCTCCTTTTCGGACTTGGATATATTTATCCTCATACCTTGTTAGGGTCTTTTTGGATAGACTTTCTCCATTCTTTAGGGGAGTAATAGCTTCTCGTCGTGTGTCTCGATCCTTCATATTGATTTTGGAACAATGATACTTCACATCATCTTTGGATCTTTAGCAAAAATAGAGCTCCTCATGCCTTGTTAGGGCCTTTTTGGATGATCGCCAATCTTCGCGTCCCGCTTCAATAAGTTATGCCTTGGCTATGAACTCTATTCAACCCCGAGCAACTTTTAAACGATCTTGCGCTAGAGGCTAAGTAACCTTTCAAATCGTACGACCTTACTTATTGCAATTATGTTTTATTCCTAATGCATTGATCTTATGGGAAGAAAAAGCCACAATTAAAAACATATGAGTTTTTGAAAGAACATTTTCATGTTCTACGTTTAGCATGATCACTTGTCTAACTCTATCATTTCTCGTTCTTCACTATTTAAAGACCTCTAATTAAAGAGACTCGTGAATACTTAGCCATGCAAGTCAAAATTAAGCCAAATTTGGATTAGCTTTCATTAAGACTATATCAAATCAAAGTTTTGGGTTTTTAAGCCACCTATAGGATCTTGCACTTTCTTGGACTTTTTCAAGTTTAGAGAATGCATTTTAAAGTTCCCTTGATAAGTGACTTTCTAGAATCAATTATAGGAACTTGCGAAAAGTTCTTGTTCTTAACCCGAATGAATTAAGACTTTCGCGTTTTAAAGCTCCCTATATAAAAGTCTAGCAAAACTTGAATTGAGCGGGTTAAGGAATGTAAATGGCTCCAAATGCCCATCAAGTCAAAAATTAACTCTTATTCTACCCATCGGAAAATATACATTCGTGTCTTAAAAACACTTATGAAAACTACGAAAAATTTTAAAATTTGGCCATTTTTAGCCTTATTAGCAAAACAAAACATTGAAAATTGGAAAACGTGAGGGCGTAGCAAAGCAAGTACCTATTCACCCCCCCCATACTAAAAGTAAACATTGTCCTCAATGTTTCGAGTCTAAAGGTGAAGCACCCCCATACTAGAGACGAAGAATCGAATGCTTAGGATCTAGCATGGAAAGGGTGATCAACAATATATCTAAAGCCGTTTATTAATTATGCTAAAGGATAATTGTTAGAACAATAAAGGATATGTCATGGATTCGTGAAAATCTTCTTCAAACGAACGATGGAGGCTCACGTAAACGAACACGAGAGTCTTCAATCGTAGACGATGATGATGATCTAGATAACACAATCACAAACAACCACGAGACAACGAGTTTGAAGGGTACAAGTCCCCTTATTAGTGAACATAAAGCATAAAGATAAGCATGGGATCTCCCCCACGAGGCACCTCTTTTTTGATTACCGAGTCATGAGCTCGACTCGATCCCCTTAAAATGTGAACATTTAGGGATATCATGGTGTGGTCAAAGGGGCTTACATGATAAACAAGGCCCAAAAAGCAACCGGTAAAAAGGACTAAGTCCTTAAATGATGCAAAATACCGGGGTCGAAGATGGCGTTCTCGTTTTCATTGGAAAAACAAATCAACACCACTTGAACATGTGCCATAAACTCAAAGAGTTTGAAGAAAATAGATGAGAAGTAGAAGGGTGAGACAATTGGTAAGACAAACGTTTGAGCTACTCGAGGTAGACTCGCACCAAGCAAATAGATATAGTTTCCATTTATTGCATCGGTGGAAGACCGAGATTTCCCTTTACATGAAATTCCGGGATCGAATATCTCGTCCTCGGTGGACAAGGATGAGGGAACATTAGGGGCTTCCCCCATACTAAGACCACACAAAACATCGTCAAAAGGAGTAGACGAGTTTGTAGTACTCAAATCACGCGGTGATGACGGAGTTAGATTTGTAGAAAAATCAATTAAATCACATTTAAGATCTTTTCCTTTGTTATCTTTTAAACTCTCCTTATGAAAAACCTTTTTGATTATGTCGAAAATATTTGGTGTTTCTAAGACGATGTTAGTCACACTAAAAATTCTCACATTTTGAAACCGTTTTGGTTTTGGTGGTGGCAAGTTCTCAAAACGTTTATCGACGAAGAAAACCTCCCCATCGGGGCCAACATATTCATCATCCGAAAGATCTTCCGTAGAAACCGGCAACTTATCAACACTTTTCAAGAACGAATGTGAAGGATTTTTCGATTCAAGTATTGATGGTCTCTTCCTTGTAGGCTTAGCACTCATAACCTCCACCGGCGGAGGAAATGGTAAATTGTTTTTGGAGACATTCCCTAAAACTCTTGGTGAAAATTCTTTGCAAACGACATTGGTCGAGTCACCATGGTTTAAAGTTGCAATAGAATATACATGAGAAAGATTGGAGTTTTGTGTTGCATTGATGACAAGTTCTTCTTCATTGAAACGAAGGGTGATTTTACGAGCATGAACATCGATAAGTGCTCTTGATGTATCCAAAAATGAACGACCCAAAATTAGAGGAACTTTTCGATCGATGGGAATGTCTACAACGATAAAGTCAACGGGATAGTAAAACTTTCCGACTTTGACGAAAACGTCCTCGGCTACTCCACATGCCATGATCGTAGAATGATCGGCCATCTCGATGGACATGTTCGAAGGAGTAAGAGCCGGAAGCGAAAGCGATTTGAAAATCTCGAGAGGCATTAAATTAATACTAGCACCAAGATCGGCCAAGGCGTAGCATTCCTCCATATCTTGAATTGCACACGGAATCAAAAATTTACCGGGATCGCCGACTTTTTGTGGTATGCGGCTTAGAAAAACCGATGAACAACTAGACGATTGTTGTAACTTTTCTTTGTTGTTTAGCATACTTTTGAAGTTTGCGGCGAATCGAGGCATCATGATTAAAGCATCGGCAAAACTTATGTTAAAATGCAAATCACGAAACATTTTCATAAATAGCTCAAATTGATAATTGTTCCTTTCTTGTGCTTTCTCTTTGTTTCGTCTCGAAGGGTAGGGTAAAGGTGGTGTGGGTAGGTCATTAGGCAACGGCCTTGGAAACTCGGGTTCCATAATTGGTATTGGTGTAACCGTAGGTGTGGTTTGAGCGGTACTTCGTGGGATTGTAATGTGCTCCTTTTCGACCATCACCTCGGGTTCTTTCTCGATTTCCTTCTCCGTAGAAGTACTTGGTCGAGAGATTGGTTCCTTGAAAGTTTTACCACTTCGTGTAGTAATAACCTTCATTTCTCCCTTCGGGTTTGCAATGGTATCACTAGGAAGACCACCCGAAGAAGAGGGCTTACACATGATAGCTTCGAACATCTTAGCCATTCGGTCCTCAAATTTTGATTGCCTAGCATCCGCTTTCAATAACTCTTGCTTAATCTCATGTTGTCCTAATTCCATCTTTTGTTGGTTTTGTTGAAGACGTTGGACATTTCCTTCCATTTTATTTGCATGAGTTTTAAGTTCATTAGCAAGTTCATTTTTAAGCTCGTTTTTCAACTCGGACCTTAAGCTAATCATCTCACGTTGCATGTTATCAAATTTTGCATCATTTGCTTTTGCATAATCTAAAAACTCTCCTTGCAAATTTTTCGTGTGAGCATTTTGAAAACCTTGTGTGGTGTTTTGAAAATCACGGTTTTGGTTTTGATTAGAGATTTGTCCATTCCCACTTTGATAATTCCCTTTGTTGTAATTGCGTGTGTTGCCTTGGTAATTACCTTGGTTGTTGTTTCGATAATTGTTAGCATTTTGGTTTGGTGGAGCTTGATTTTGGCGGGAACCTTGGCCGTTTTGGTTGTAAGTTCCCGTTGCTACATAAGCACTCGAAGTGTTACCATCCGCGGTAATGCACTCGGATAAATCATGAGCTCCTCCACACGATAAACAACTCTTAGCAACCGCTTTAACCGAAGCGGAATTGGAAGCTTCTTGAGCCTTCCAATGGGACATTAGATTAGCAAATCTATCAAAAAACCGATTTTCCTCATTAGCTTCATCATGTAAGGCATTAATACCACGAGACGATTGTGATGATGACGAACCCATATTGGCAACACTCGGTGTGTTACGAGGGCTATAAACCTTAGATCGATTTTCAATGATTTGTAAAGCCTCATTTGTCGTCTTACACAAAAAATTACCACCCGCGGCGGCATTCAAATAATCTCGTTCATGATCATTAAGCCCATTATAAAAGGTATCAATTTGATGCAATTCCGAAAAATCATGATGAGGACATTCATGTAACATCTCCTTAAATCGTTCCCATGCCATTGAAAAACTTTCATTGTTACGTTGCACAAATCGTGAAATCTCATTTTTTAAGTGTGTTGTTTTTGATGGTGGAAAAAACTTGTTCACAAACTTAGAAACGAGATCGGCCCATGTCAAAATCGAATTTGGCGGTTCTTTCTCGAGCCAAATTTTAGCGGGTCCATCCAACGAATATGGAAACAACATCATCTTAATGGCGTCATGCGGAACATCTTTGAATTTGCTAGTGGCGGTGAGACGGTTGAAATTCCTAATGTGGTAATGCGGGTTGTCTTTCTCGTGACCTCGAAATTTGTTTGCTTGTAGCATTGACATTAAACCCGTCTTAATCTCGAAATTCTCCGCAAGGATGGCGGGAATAACAATGGCCTCTCCAAAACCCTCGGTGGGTGCTTGTAGCAACTCCATCATAGTACGATTAGCCATTACGACTTCTTGTTCTATAATAGGTTCAACAATTGGAGGTTCTTCAACAATCAACGATTGATTGGCTTGCTTTTGAAGTCGTTTACGAGCTCGTTTTGCTTGATTACGAGTGATCATAAACTTCACGAAGAATGGGAGGTGAGCAAAGAAGATTCTTTTTGGTTGTTTTGTGGATTTTCAATTTTTTTGTGTTTTTGATGATATTTAATTTTTTTGGTTTTTGGTGTATCTTCGTAGACAACAATCTACAAAATCTCTCCTCGAATCAAACTCTTGATTAAAGAAGCCTCAAAGGAATGAAAACGATCACGTGGAGTGAACGCCTTCGAATGACTTTAGAACTTTAGTGAAAACCAAATTGTTCACGAGGGTTTAATCACAAAGAAAACCAAGCAAATATAGTATATGTATTAATACTTTGGGCGGCAAAACCCTCGATTAGCCTTCAAAATCAAAATACTCACAAGCAAGCGGGGAAACGAGGCGGCGCGAAGCACTTAAGAGCCTTTTTCCTTAGGGTATATTTTATAATACCCGCCTTATACCCACCTTATAGTTCGTATTTTTCAAAATCGAGCTTCTCGAAAGTATTTATCTATTTTTGCCTTTTCTTTTTGTTTGAGATTCGAATACAATGATCGAGTGATGAAATCCCGAATCAAGGTTGTGTTTTCACACTTTTGGAGATATTGTATTTTGGTTGTGATACTTAATACAATATATTAATAATATTCACAAAGAAAAACCGAGAAAACCGATAATACGTGTTAAGGGAGTTCCACTTAACACAAATATTATTATGGATAATATCAAAAACAAAATTTTCCAAATTAAATCACGACACACCTCCCCGGCAGCGGCGCCAAAGTGATTGTAGTAAAAACACGTCTCTTGTTTAGGAAAACAAAAAGAACGTATATGAGCGGTAAGTATCGAGTGATGATTTTAGGAAAAATCAACACTAATGACCCACAATCACTTAAAAAAGATGAAAGATTCGTTTCCCAAGGAGGTATGGTGTTGTGAATTAACTTGTATTTATTTGAGATTAATATTAAGAAGAATGGGGGTGAGAAGAAGAAAAGACGGATACGACGAAAACGTAAAACCGTAGAAAAATCACTAAAATTAAAAATTATTAAAACCAAAAAAACAAAATCAAGAAAAAGATTAAAAAGACTAAAACAAGTCTAAAATAATATAAATAAAGACAAAAATCCAATAAAGATATTTTAAAACCTTTTATTAATTAAATAATTAATTTTAAATGCTAATTAAAGCCCTAAAATTAAATTTAATTAATTCAAATGTCAAAAATATGATTTTATTGAATAATTACTCAACTTATATTATTATAAGACTAAAAAGTAATTTTCTAAAAATTAAAACCTATTAAAATTATTTTTAAAACTCTAAAAATGATTTAAAATAAATAAAAACTAATTAAACTTAAAATAATTATAAAAATAAATCTAAAAGCTAGAAAATAATCTAAAAATGGAAATAGTCCTAATTAATGACAAAGAACCTAAGAAAAATGAAAAAGAAAGAAAAATAAAATTTTGAAAATTAAATAATAAAATAATATTAAAATAATAAAAAAAAAAAATAAAAGCCACACAGTTGCGCCGCAACTAGTGGGGTTTGCGCCGCAACTAGTGTTACGGGATCACCAAGATCAGCAGCACCTTGAGTTGCGCCGCAACCTTCTGTCTTGCGCCGCAACTTGAATGACGTGCCAGTTATGAACTAATGCACAAGCAGGTTGCACTTGTGTGTTTATGAGTTTGGCCAAGAGGACTTGACCTTGGCTTATTTTGGTATGCTTTTTGGACAATAATGGCACTCTTGTGATCCTTTGATCACAAGAAGTCAAGAACAACACAAATAACAACAAGAATCAAACATCAACAATCAAAGATCATGCACAAAGTTCATCACAAATCAAGCAAATTAACACTTATGCAGATTTTTAACACCCTTTTTACTTTTTAAACTCAACAAACTTGTTCAAATCTTGTTCCAAACTAATTAACTACTTACTAATAACCTTAATCAACCCTAAACAAGCAATCTAACACCTTTTAATTATCACTAATCAAAACTATGTCCTGCTAAAACGTATTGCCAAACACCACTTTAAAATCTAAAAACCAACTTTTAACATACCAACATGCTTACAAAAGCTACCAAATTGATTCCAAGTGCATCTAACATGTAAACATACACACTAGAACACAAATCATGCAATATAAACACACTTAATCACCAAATCACTTAAGATCATACAACTAGCTATTTTTGAACTTTTTCAAGGTAAAAGGAAGATACCTTAGGTTCTTACATCCAAGAACCTAGAGGATGAAAATCCTCCTCCAATCCAACTCGGGTTGGAGCTGAACCAAATCAACAAACCTTCAACCTATTGTAATCACAAAACAAGAAAACAACAAAATAATATAACAATATATATTTTTTATGTTTCCTTTTTCTTCTTTCCAAAATACTTTCAAAACCTTAACCAACCTTTTAAATACGTTTTCTAAAACCTAATATTACCAATAATCATGAACCATAAACACCAAATACCTTTTGAGAAGATTTTACCAAAATCTCTCAAAATCTCAAAACCTTAAACAACTTTGAAAATCAAAGTTGCTTAACCAAATAAAAGTGGAACTCAGAATCAATCTCCTCACAACACACAAACTTTTAAAAACAATAAAAAAGGAATTACACTTGAATATTTCAAAAACCAAACTTTTTATTTCTTTAAAAAGGAATTACATGTGAGAGACTAGAAACTGGAACAAGGGCTTCACACAAGTTGTGAGCTCCTTTTATAGAGGCCTAAGAACAATCTAGAATAGAAAAAACTAAACCCTAATCACTAGAAAATCCCAAATGTGCCCTTGAGTGCATTTTGTCCTCTCATTTGATCTTGGACGTTTATTTTGCTTTGGGAGGAAGCAAATAATCTTGGCCATTGATTATTGCCACGTCATGATGCTTGGGGGCTAAGGAATGATGTGATTGGTGGATTGGGGAATTGGGGTTTTGGTGCACATGAGTGGGATGCAGGTTTTTAGGAGTGGGATAGGTTTTGGCATGTGTGAATCACTTGTGTGCAAGTTTAATTGGGTTTTACCCAAGTAATTGTGGTGGTAATTTCTGGGAAGTAAAAAATGATGAACACTACCCATTTGATCCGAAAATAGGGGTTTGTTGGGTGTTAGGCGCATTTTTCTTTCAAATCTTTCCTTTTTGGCAACTATGGTCCTTCTCTTTTGCTCTTTTTGGCTTTTAAGGTTTCCAGCCCCAAAACTTGACTTTCCTTTGCATTTAAGTTTCCACACTTGACAATTTTGGCACAAACTTTCCATAAAGATGTTTCAAAGGCAATTTTTGTCATTTGGTGATTTTTCAAGGACTAATCTTGGACAATGTTGATCTTCAAAGGTCTTCAATGTGTCTTTCACTTCATGAGGGACCATTATTGGCAATTTGAATTTGGTGAGGGACTATTCTTGCCATTTCTTCAAAGTTGAAGGACCTTTTTGCAATTTTGACAAACTTAAGGGACCAAACTTGTAATTATTAATATACAAGGGTTTTAAGTGTCATTTCTTCAATAGATGATGATCAATCTTGTTTTGTCTTCAAGTCTTCAAGGGTTTTTGATGAAAATTCCATGATTAAGGCCCGGTTCTTTGTACGGCTTCGTTTCTCGTGTTCGTTTTTCCTTGTATCTTGTGATCTTTTGTCTTTTTCACGATATCCATACCTAAAATACACAAGTAAACAAACACAAGCATATATATGGTATTTTATGACATTTTAATGCATTTAAAGCCCGAAAAGAACGATGAGATCATGTATAAATGCCATCTCATCATTGCATGTTAAAGAAAATCATACCAAAATGATCACAAATGAATTTGCAAGATGGGTCTTTTATTTGATTTGGATGAATCAAGCTAGAAATTGATTTTTGTTGGTGGTTTTTGGTGATGGGGTGGACGGCATTCAAGATGGAGAAGAGAGAGATTTGTGATTTTTTGGGAAAATTAATTTTAATAATAAATTAGATAGGGGAAAACTCTTTTATAGTGGGGATGGAGGGGTAGATTTTGCCAATTTGTGATAGTTTTGGTCCAAAATGCAATTAAATAGTTGTAAGGGTAGAAAATGTAAATATTAAATTTTGAAAATATTTAGGGGACTCGGGTTTCGTAAAAATACTTTTTAAAAGTTAAAACGCTTCTTAAAAATAATAATATCACTTAGACACGACTTAAAACGTAATTAAATCGAAAACGTCGAAAATATTAAATATCGAGACAATCGATAATAAAACGTAAATTTTTGGGCATCCGTCGGTATCGCGATCATTAGTAGTTCTCGTCATTCGTTAAAACGTAAAATACGAGAAATAAAAATAAATACAATAAAATCATTCATATGATAATTTGAGAATATAATATCGATACTTAATGTATTAGTGTCGGTTTTCATCGAAACGACATTCTTACGTTAAGTTTCAAACTATAACCTTCTCGGTTAATCGATAATTTAAAATTCTCATTAAAATAAACATATATTACTTATCAGTCGAGATTAAAATATCGACCTGAAATTGACGGATTGTCACATTATCCCCACCAAATTGGGATCTTCGTCCCGAAGATCAACTCGCGTTCTTCCTCGATCGCTCGTTGAAATCAAAGAGTTAAATGTATTGTGGTCCTCGTCTTGAGTTCCATCACACATGACAATAGGAATTCGACTTTTCTTCGGTTGCCTAACTTCCTTATCGATAATATCAACAAGTACTTTGATGAAATGCAACTTACCGTCGATTCATACTTCATCAAGAGAGATAATAAGATCTTCGTCAAGAAGGAATTTCTTTAGGTTCGGCATATGAAAAGTATTGTGAATTCCCTGTAGCCTTCGAGGTTATTTAAGTTTTCATGCCGCCGGACCTACACTCGATATCATCTCGAATGGTCTAAACTAACGGGGACTTAACTTCCCACGTTGTCCAGAATACATTGTAGGCTCTTACTATCGGTGGATACCGTACCTTAGTGCCAAACAATTAATGTCTCAATAGACGAAGAGTAAAATCACCGCTCCCAATTACAAGTCATGGGTTGAGCAGTTTCCTCATTCTTCCTAGGTTTCCTACAAGCATATACAAATCAAAACAACCCCAAATCATAAAGGAGATGTATCACGATCAACAACAAAATCTTTACTTCCTTCAGGTACGATAAGATCGGCGTGCTACAGAGTTTTCTTTTCATGGTCTGAAAAGCTTTCTCTTCATCAATGCCACGCACATACGGTTCATTCTCTGAGTTAGCTTAGTTACTGGTTTTGATATCAAAGAGAATCTTTCAATAAACCTTCAGTAATAACCAGCCAAACCTAGAATTTGTCGTACTTCAGTTGGAATAGTTGGAACATTCAAATCTTCGATGGTTTTGATTTTCGCAGAATCAACATGTATGCCACGTTTATCAATCACATAACAGAGAAGTTGTACAGAACCAAGCCAAAAATCACACTTTAAGAATTTTGGGTACATCTTTTCGTTCTTTAACAAGTTCAAGATAATCCCTAAGTGTTCAGCATGTTCTTCCTCGCTCTTAAGCAGATTAGAATATCATCAATGAAAACAATGACGAATTTATCAAGACACGACTTACACATACAATTCATTAAATGAATACCACAGGTGTACTGGTCAAACCAGAAGGCATAACCCTAAACTTATAATGATCATCACAAGTTCTAAACGCCGTAATAGGAATATCTTCCTCGCGTATGCGAAGTTGATGATAAGCAAAACAAAGATCAATCTAGGAGGAAACACCATAATCTTGGAGAAAACATGAGAGTTTTGAAGTTGATCAAATAGATCATCAATTTATAGAAATGGGTAACGATTCTTGATCGTTAACCTATGCAGCTCTCGGTAATCGATACACATACGAAACAAATCATCTTTCTTCTTAGCGAACAGAATAGGAGTTCTACAAACTGACAAGCTCGATCGACTAAAACCTCTATCAGATAGTTCTTAAAACTGCACAAATAATTAATTCAGCTCAGATGGTGCTAATAAATATGGCTCATGTGCCACAGTTGCAGCACCACAGATTAGATCAATTAAGAATTCTGTTTGCCTTGTAGGCGGAAGCCTTGGCAATTCTTCTAGAAATAGTTCAGAATAGTCACAAATGACTAGAGTAATTCTACTTACTTCTCTTACGATTCCTTCTTCGATTCCTAAGCCATGAATAATCCACAACCTTTTCGATATACTTACGAGCTCTAATGCACGAAAAGAATTTTCAATTTGGAATTATTTTTCCCTTCAATAACCTCATCAGCCTTGCCTTGGATTATGTGTCCCATGAGCTAATCAACCCTGCAGACAGCTTCACAAATAGCAATTGGCTTAGAAGAAGTCACATCACCGCATTTATTCATAGTCAGCCGTGAATATACTGCTTGACCTTGACGGTTCGGGTTCCATAATTCTTGGACATAAAGGAGTCAACTTGTGGAAACACTTGATATATCTACCAATGTTAGTTCCCTTCAGTCTCAGATTGTACAACACTTGCGCCATACTTTGGGAATGCTTCGAGGACAAGCTCCTCAGTTAACCATTTCTCACCTTAGCCCATGGTGTCCCATAAGTAACGATACCTATGGAAGCAAGTCTGCCATTCCACCAAATTAATGTACGACCTTGGAGAGTAGTGATTTCAAACTGCATCTTATCCTCCTGATTAGGGTCACTGATTCGAAAGACTGACGCCAGCTTTCAATAACTGACACAATCCTCCATCATCTTTAGTCCCCTTAAGAGTCTACGGTTTGCACTTAGTGAATGAAGTGTAGTTATAGCCTCTAAGTTAGGGCACATTTGTTTCATCCGTACCACGAACATTATCGGCTCCAGCTTCAGTTCCACCGGTTCCAGATCCATCATTCTTGTTGGCCATGAATTCAACTAAAGATACAACAACTTATTCACTAATAAATTGGCGCATTCGTGCCTCAGTCGTAGCTTTCATTGACTGCATGAGTCTTGTGTAACGCAAATCAAATCATAATGAGTATTCATTCAATGATTGCATTATACCACATGAATTTACAAGAGAAAAGCAAAGAAGGATAATAATATAACGATGTAGAATTAGGAATCAAAAGATAGTCATTCCATTGATCACAAACTAGTACAAGTCGTATTGTCAAACATTATAGATAATCATCGTCTAATGTCATACAACTTAAAAGACTAGTCCTACTAATTGTTGTCACAGTTTAGTTAGGGATTAATGAGAAGATACTACAATTGATAAACTAATCTACAAGAGTTACTAGGTAATTTACATGGCTAAGAAGGCTCCTCGGTCCCACAAGAAGAAGATTTCTTCAATGTCTTTCAGAGACGCTTGATATCCTCCTCAATTGGTGCTTTTAGAACAGCCCCAATACAACCATTTCACGATTAAGGAATTAAAGTAATAAAATCAAAGAATGAATTGAGCAAACGAATTATGAGTCAATAAGAGTTTAATCACGCAGATGCTATATGCTTAAGCCCACACCTTTATGAATCATTATTTCTATGGATTGATCAAGTCCTTCCGAATAAGATTCAGAAATTTGTATTTCAACAATTTATAATTTCCTTGTTCAAATAAATGGCCAATTTATTTCAACGATTATAAATCACTTTATTCAAGCATCGCCAGCTCAACGCAAAAGATCAAGATAGAAACAAATGAGAAACTGATTTAACAGAAAATGATCAGTGATATGATATGGAATCCTGGTTGGCATGTGAATACCATACAAATTAATCTCAATTCCTAACAATCAATAGTACCATCTCAGACAAACTTGTTTTTATCAAAACAGTATAATGTCCAAGATTAATGAAAATGCAAATTAAATTTGCTAAACGAAATGAACGAATCGATAAATTAAGAATAAGAACCAAGGAAATCAAAATCCTCGTGATAGGTGTGTAAACACCCATCCTTTTTACCACTTAATTACAATAATAACCGAGCCAAAACGTGTATTTATGTCTTTTATGTCAGAATTATGCGTGGTTTGTGTTTTTGTTGTGATTTAGGACGAAATTGTGAAAAGTAGAGAAAACACGGCATTCACGGGCTTTTATTGAAGAAAAAAGACGAAAGATGAAGTCGAGAAGTCAAGAGTGAAAAAAGAACGGAAGTCCAAGACCAATTCTGAAGATTTATCGAAGAAAAAAGTCAAAAGACGGAAGTTTATCAAAAGGCGAAAAACTCAAGTCTAATTTATTGAAGAATTAAAAGACGAGTTCAAAGAAATCCCGAGCCAAAAGTAATTTAAGTCCGAGATTAAAGAAGATTTAAAGGCTTAAGGACTAATGGTGCAATTAACATAGAGATTAAGAAGGAAGGGCCTAATGATGCAATTAAGAGAAAATGAAGGATGGGAGGAAGCTTCCTAAGCATTCCTTAATCCTCCCATATATATAGATTAGTTCTTAATCATTTTCGTTTTGTTGGCTAATAGTGACAATTAGTTCTTCCACTTTTAATTACCTTGTCATTTAAATACTTGTCAAATTTAAATACTTGTCTTGCACCTTAATTACCATTTAATTTCAAGTAAGTTTTTCTTTTAATTCTTGTTAATCTTTATCTTTATTGTTCATCTCTCATTCTACCTTTCTTAATCTTTGATTTTTATTGTTTATGTTCATGTTCATGTTCTTATGCTCTTATTTTGATCAAAGTGGGTTTTGATTATTTTGATTAGTCTTGTTAGTTTGATTGTTTTGGATTGTTTGTTTATGATTAATAGTTGTTTATTTGTTTGTTTGATTTAATCGTGTGGTTGATTTTGCTTTAGTTTTGATTAGATCTGTGTATTTTCTTGTTCCTTGTTCTTCGGGGTATTTGTTTCTGTATTTCCCAGGTACTGATCTTCAAAACATTCCGAGTAAGAAATTGTTCCGAATCAAGGTCTTAAAAGGTGGTCCATCCGGAATATTTAATATTCCGCATAAGGGTAATTATTCCGCATAGGGCTAATTATTCCGAATTGCAAGATATTCCGCATAACCCTGATATTCCGCATAGGTGCAATATTCCGAAGAGGGCCAGTTATTCCGAATAGAGGAACTTATTCCGAATAGGCCTAATTATTCCGAGTAGGAGTTTATTCTGCATAGGGGTAAATATTCCAAATAGGGGATTATTCCGCATAAGCCTGGTATTCCGAATAGGGGTAGAAATTCCGCTTAGGAACTATATTCCGAATAGGGATACTATTCCGCATAGAGGGAGTATTCCGAATAGGGGACTTATTCCGGATAGGTGACAATATTCCGGATAGGAACCTTATTCCGAGTAAGACTTTTATTCCGAATAGTGGTTTATTCCGGATAAGGTAATTTTTAGTTTCTTTAATTTCTGTCTTTAATTTCGAGCTTTATTTTTCCCGCCTTTTTACTTAGTCGCACTTTAAGTTTATTTGCCTTAGATTTATTTTAGCCTTGCCTTAGTTTAAGATTTAGTTTTAGTTGCGTTTTAAGTTTGCCTTAGTTAGATTTAAATTTGCGTTATTTTACATTAGTGCCCTTTAATTTTAGTCACGCTTTTAAATACTTGCACTATTTATTTTAAATTAGAGTTAGATTTAAATTACTGCACTTTTACTTTAATTGTTTTGCACTTTTAATATACTACAACGACAAACTTATTTGTTCCACCAAAGAACGACTGAGTCGCACATTAAACTCCTTTTTCAATTCGAAGAGATTGGTTCAACGATAATTTTTAACCTGAGTAAAATCTAGTTATCACCTCGTAATCAGAAGAATATCAGCAAGAATATTAACCATTTCGTTGGGATCATGTCTATCCACAACTTAGTTAATCTCGAGAATAACAGGATTCATTTCAGGAATAGCTTCAACGCTAGCATTAAAATGACTAGGGTGGCTTCGTGACAATCGACGTCGTATAAATCTCGTATAAATATAAAATTATCATTTTTAATTAAATAAATGAAAACATACCTTGTAATTCACAAGTTCAAATAATCGATAAAGATTACAACATATATATAATCCCATATATATATATAAAAATTCTTTCATTCTCGTCCATTGGCAACTCGGAGGTTTCGCTTGCAACAGTTATAGTTAAAAGATTTCAAAAATTCATTTCTAGAAAATATTTTCGTTCTCTATAACTTGAGCTCTGATGCCAATCTGTAACACCCCCAATTTCGGTCATCGCAGCGGAAGGGTCATTGGGTGTTACTATCATGGTTCAATCTCATAATCATAGAAAACGGCTCAAAACAAGTCGTTTTTAATAAACGTCCATTCATTCTCATTCAATAAAAGTACAATTTCATACACGGTCCTAGATAACTTCAAATTTACAAAAGCTAGTAATTGGTAAAAATTATTTGAATGGATATAATTTATAAAAGCGGGCCAAAACATTTCAAATAGCAAGCTTCACGAAACCGCCTTCCTCGAGTGCCTTCAATATGGACCTGAGATAAAAACATGTTAAAAAGTCAGCAAAATTTGCCGAGTGCATCTATAGAGTTTAATTTAAATAAAGAGAACACAAGTATCCAAAATAACCTTCCATGGTTAATAATTTATCAAAGACAATTATGTTGTACGGACATAATTATCGTGTCATTACATAAGTCCCGTGACATTGAACGTTAACATATATTTATTTCAGCCCAACACACCTAGCCAAGTGCGTATATTTCTCTTATACAATGCATCCGTTGTTTCATTACTAGTGCATCACAACACCACGCGAGAGCTAGTCGCGATCGGACTGGGCGTCACCCCGATAGATCTATCCATAGCATTAGCGTTATCTCGATTAACAATTCACGATTCATGGGTCTTTTAAGGCTAAATAAACTTATGTAATAACTTTTATTTAAACATACAATTAAGTTCCTTGTGTTCATTTCTAAAACAATCATGAGTTTATCACAACTTATAGTTGTATCTTTCAATTTCAATAATTACTTTTCAAGTAAATAGGGTTTCCACAACTTCTCGTTGCACCCATTAATAGGGTTTCTACAACTTCCCGTTGTACCCCTTTTATTTTAATAAAACAAGCATGTTATCCCCCCCGCGGGTTTGAAAATCATTCAAAACAATTATAAAAGCGAGGCTATAGACTCACCTTAGCCAATAGTGGTAATGAGACGATCGCCGACGATTAGTGATGCCCGTTTAAACACGAAAACCGCAACCTACCAAATAAGGCGCGGTCGTTAAAAATCGACTTAAGTATAAATCATACTTAAATAATATAAAAATCAAAATTACAAAACCAAGACAATACTGAAAAATTTAATAATACAAGTGTTATTACTATACCCTTTTATTCAATACTATTCTTTCAAACAATTACACTCTCGATATTAACCCGTCATAAGACGCCAAGTCAAGACATGTCAAATTCTCATTTTACTTCCCTCAGACCAGTAGCTAAGTCATTTATATAATGACTTAGCACTGGAGTAAATCACCATGTCCAATAGTGAATACTCAACTCACGCCACATAATTATTGAACTACATGTCCAAAATACCAATCAGCATGTATACTCCAAATGTACACACCAATTTACCCTACCTAGACTTGTCCGATTATGACGAAACTTGGTCACAAACTCACATATAATATATATGACTCAGTTTGAATTTCATTCAAAAATATTACTTCTAAGACCTTCTGCCCGACACACCTTCGTGTTATAGAAACCGGACAGTTTTACGCCTTTTACTTGTAAAACCATTTTGACATATCTAAACAATTCCGTTTATAAAACCGACACTCGGGTTTGAAAATACACTCATGACCTGAGGTTTAGACTCCAACATCAGTCCTTGAACATTTTCAAAACTCATTCTATAGTCCCCGAGATTCGATCCAAATATCGACAACAATTTTCGGATTGTGCCGATACTCGTCTCCCGGTACACAAATACTAAAACTAGCATAATTTTTCGCTCGTAATGAGTTAAAAGCTCATTCAAGCGGCAAAACGAGCGTCTTGAAGATTACTACAACAATATCAAATAATATAAGCCTATCTCAGAACTTAATCCCACGAAATAATCTGTTATAATCTGCTGTCCTAAAAATACATTTTAGAAATCATGACAAATCAACATTTGGACCCATTTTCACCACTTCTATACTCTTAATAACAACCTACAACCACTCTAATCAACCCCATTTGCATGTACATATCTAATAAAACCACCTTTAAAAATTCATACATGCAACAACAAAATTTTAAATATAATAATAATAACACACTAGCACAACTATAAAATTGGATCAAACATCAAGTTCTTCATCAAAATTTGAAAGGAAAAATAAAGTTATTGCATGTTAAATAAAATCATACCAAAATGATCACAAATGAATTTGCAAGATGGGTCTTTTATTTGATTTGGATGAATCAAGCTAGAAATTGATTCTTGTTGGTGGGTTTTGGTGATGGGGTGGACGACATTCAAGAGGGAGAAGAGAGAGATTTGTGATTTTTTGTGAAAATGAATTTTAATAATAAATTAGATAGTGGAAAAATCTTTTATAGTGGGGATGGAGGGGTAGATTTTGCCAATTTGTGATAGTTTTGGTCCAAAATGCAATTAAATAGTTGTAAGGGTAGAAAATGTAAATATTAAATTTTGAAAATATTTACGGGACTCGGGTTTCGTAAAAATACTTTTTAAAAGTTAAAACGCTTCTTAAAAATAATAATATCACTTCGACGCGACTTAAAACGTAATTAAATCGAAAACGTCGAAAATATTAAATATCGAGACAATCGATAATAAAACGTAAATTTTTGGGCATCCGTCGGTATCGCGATCATTAGTAGTTCTCGTCATTCGTTAAAACGTAAAATACGAGAAATAAAAATAAATACAATAAAATCATTCATATGATAATTTGAGAATATAATATCGCTACTTAATGTATTTCTTGTCGGTTTTCATCGAAACGACATTCTTACGTTAAGTTTCAAACTATAACCTTCTCGGTTAATCGATAATTTAAAATTCTCATTAAAATAAACATATATTACTTATTAGTCGAGATTAAAATATCGACCTGAAATTGACGGATTGTCACAGTTACGTCATTCATGAAGAGGACAAAAATACACCGGGTGATATACCCTTATTATCAAGTACAAGCGAAGTAGCAATTCAAAAATAAATAATGGTCTCATACCATGGACAATACTAAAACAAAAAATTACAGGACTACCCAAGTTCAGATATAGACTCTCAAAATCGAAGAAGGGATGCCGTACGATCAAACCATCGTGACTCAAAACATTACGTCTTAAGAAAATAATACAAGTATGCGTGTGTTGGGTAATCCATTTTCATATCCTAATTAATTGTAACCTTGTATATTGTAAAACCGAACATTTGCACATTTTTAATTTGTGTTACACTATTGAAGAATTTATACCTTTTATTTTTCAACTTACAAAGTTTTCATTTCTAGAAATATTTCAATCTCTAGGAAATTATTAACATTAGTAGATGTGGTGAGTCGGTTATCATAATCGATAAAATCATTAGGTTCGAAAGTCTCGATACTTGTGTCAAAATCTCATTAATGTTCATATCTTAAGTACCAAAAACGTACATAGTAAGAATTTTCAAAGTTTCATATTATTATTACGACATCTTATTACATATATACAAGTAACCATCGAGGCCCGGATTAGTGCAACTGACTCTTAAAAATCAACCTTTGACTTTTTATTATATACAAGTCTTCCTTAAAACTGGTATGCTATATTTTATTTACGCGACTCGAGTCAGACGTTAAAGATGTTTCACGTAGTATTATCTTGGATAAATTACTGATTTTAGTCGAGACTTGAATCTCCATAATAATAAATAGAATAAATAATCAAAATACTTATTTCAATAATTATGAAATGTAGAAAATTCCAATTTATAAATCCTTAGCCAATTGTCAAGTGATTTTAAAATTAACACATCTTGCAGCCGAATAAAATGACGTTCCATCAATATTTAATAATTTATTTCAAGCGTTAGAATTTCTCACTTAAAGTGTATCTTTCGATTTTATCCCAGTTTATTCACTACAAGGGGTTATGAGTTCCAGTTTATACCAATGCATTCGTAAATATAATTTGACCTTATGTTTAAAATTAAAACCAGTTTTACAAAGTCTCTAGCTCCAAAACACATGACCAATTTTTGTACTCATGTTCTATATTACAAAATATGCCAAAAGTTTGCTATATTGACCCAAAATTAATTCATACCAAGCCCAAAGCTACATATACTCAATAGTCATATCGTTAAATTTATTAATAACTCCTATTTCAAATTAAATTAGGCAAATTTTGACAGTTCCATCACAAGCTTTTAGTATCAAGGCATTAATATATGAAAACAATGATTTTACGAGTAATATAAATTACTTATTATGATTTACCAACCAAGGTTGAAAGAAAAATAATTTCACTTTGTCCCTTTATTCTCTACACGAATTTGACTTGTTAAAAGACACATCATACGTCATTTTTATCCAAAAGTCTCATTCACCATATATTTAATATGTAAGACGCTTTATGTTTAAATCATTCAGTTAACAAAATTCAATGCTTATTTTACTGGCACAATTGTCAGACCTCGTCATATATAATATCAAATTCAAAATAATGAGAAAATAAAACAAATGAAATAAACGGAACGAGAATACGTATGTCAACTCTATAAGCGTTGATATCGGCTTCGGGTAGGTCTCAAAATCGTACACAATAAAATGAACACAAACCAACCAAACTTCAAGTTATCGCGCTTGATCACAACGCTAGTCTATCCTTAAAACACATCTTTAAATTCGAGTAGGATGATAAAAACGATTAAATGGCGATACGCCTCAACCACGTTTTATAATATACACATATGATTTGTCGCTACGAGGTACACATCGATGATTATACTTCAGCTATGTTATAGTTACGCGAACTAATATATCAAACCCATAGGAATGAGGGAAATAAAATAGTACGTTAGTAATTTACGTTTGAAAAGAAGATGTCCTAAAATGACACATTATGGTGCGATAACGACAATCGAGATCAATCTAGTCGATATACAATATGTTACGAAGCATTATTCACGTATCTAGAGTATCAAACGAGGTTCACACTTGGTTATTCGAACAATAATTTAATTATCAAGATTGATAGTTAGCGGTGAGGCCGAATTCTCAACAAAACCGCATTTTAAATGTACGATAACCACGCAAGGACCATTGCTTCGCGTGCAATGCCTCCAAATACCATAGTATATACATACCTATACATACAATCATTCCTAAATACACGTAGGATCACCACGCATTGTTGTCATGCAATGCAACGTAGCACGTATGCCAATTACATGCAACCCATAAAATAGTCTTACAAGAATTTGCAATTACGATGATAAGTACTCGACGTGCACAACAATATATCTCACAATATTATCATAGTATATACTTACTAAATACTAGGGAATTCATATCAGTTCTGAGGGATACATCTAAAGTGTAAATTAATGCTAAAGAAATCTTATCGGAGCCATGCGGAGTAGTTGCGTGCTTTAAAACTTTTTACAACACACCAAAAGTTATAGTCTAGGTTTTTCAAAAATCAACCTAGTTCTATATAACTTGTGACTCTGATTACCAATCTATAACACCCCCAAGTTACCACGTAGCGGAATGTCCACATTGGGCGTTATTTCATAGCACATCACACACAATCATATAAAACAACCTCAAAAGAAACGTTTAAAATAAACATTAAAGAATCTTTACAACTGTAACACCCCCTAATTTACACGTATTAATTCAGCGGAAGAGTCGTTGGTGTTACGTGATAGACATTACTCAAATCATAGACAACGCTTAAAAATCGCGTCGTTCAATAATAAAGCATTTTCCATTCATAAATATCAAATTACATAGGTCTTCAGGTCAATGTATGTCTTACAAATTTACAAAACATTTGAATGGAAATTTTTAGTTAAATGCGGGCCATAAATTCTTGTCTTCTTCCCGAGAATTACCTTCAAGTACCTGAGATAAAACATGTTAAAAGTCAGCGAAACGCCGAGTGAATCCATAGAGTTTAATAAAAACCATTAATACATATCACCGGTATATAATCATTACCGAGAATTATTTTGTACAATTCTTTGTCGTAGGCCATAAAATAGGCCAAAGACATTTTTATACGAATCTTAGTCGTAAATCATAATATAGGGTTTTGCCTTCAAAACCATTATACGAACCATTGTTGTAAAAACATCATACAACACGTTTTATAACGTTGTATAGAGTTTAATAAAAACCGTTATATGAAAATGGTTATGTAAAACCAAAACACGAACATAATATCAGTAATAAGACCCCGTATTGCTAGTCAGGCAATATATTATAATTCAATTCGTATATCAGTATTTTCATTATTGGATTATTATAAGCCGCATGACCTTGTTACTTTTCTATAACATATATCGGGTAGCTAACCCGTAATTCCTTTGCCCATCTAAAACAACGTGTCGTCACAATAATCACACTTATATAAATATTCTCATACATAAATTCGCTTACCAATCAATGTGGCACGACGGGGATCAACCGTCAAGGCTCGAACTAGGGTGATCTTCCCCAATTAGTACTATTATATGCATAATCGTCTACCAAATCCCGGTAGTTCACAATTCATGCTAATAGGACTTTTAGTGACATAACCTAACTAATAATAATCCATTTCATTTCATTCATTGGGTCATATAATTATTCGGGTTCATATCAATAAGCATACAATCGGGACAACTGGTGTCCTATTTTTATTAAAACTAGCATTGTTGGAAATACGTTTTTACGTATTTAGGAAGATTCGGTCACTCCGACAATATATTAAGTAGTAGCTCATAGTTTAGTTATTTTATATCATGTAAAAATAGAAAGGCCTAGTCCATGGAATGTATGGGTGGCCCAATATGTAAGCCCAAGCCCATCATAAGGCTTGGGTATATAAACCCTCTCCTTAGATGGAGAGGGTGTGGTTCACTTATTATTTCACATAGTTGAAGGTGTTTTCTTTCACTTTCTCTCTCTAAAAGTGTGTGTGTTCTCACCATCTTTCTATCTCTTTCTCTATCTAAACATAAGCAAGATTTCCAATATCGTACAAATGGTATCAAGAGCCATGGGATGATTGTATTGTTTATGTGTTTGTTATTTTAGTGTTCGTGTGCTTTTTGATCCAAAATCCCTCGTTCATATTTTTTTGTGTGTTTTTTGTGGTTTGATCTTCACCAATATTATATATTTATTCGTGTTAGTGATTTGGGTTACTTGGATCGCTCAAAAACGCAAAAAATTGGGTGTTTGGATTCATTTTTTGCTTCAAGATTCGTCTATATTAAGGTACAATACGAATTCCTTGTTTTTCTCATCATTTTGCAAAAACTGATATAATTTCGCAATATAGTGTGACAAATTGCGGAATTGAAAGTCTTCTGGTATTGAGGAATCGAATACCTTTAGGTATTGCGGAATCGAATCTCTCTGAAGATTACGAAATCGAATCCTTTCAGCTTATTACGGAATTGATTCCATCATTGGATTGCAGAATCTTGTATTTCAGCTTGTTGCGGAATTGTAGTTTCTCAGTATTGCGGAATTGTTACCCTAGAGTCATTGTGAAATTGAATCACAATTTGGTATTACGGAATTGAAAGTTTTAACTATTACGGAATTGTAAGTTCACTTTGCGGAATTATGTTCTATCAGGATTGCAGAATCTTGTATCTAGACTGATTGCGGAATTGAACCCAACTGGATTGCAGAATCATTGCATTTCACTTTGCGGAATTATCAGTTTTTGCAGCATTGCGGAATCTTGCATCTAAATATTGCGGAATTATTGAATTTTTTCAAGATTTTTGATAAACGTGATTTAGAAATTTCGTTCGTGATTAATTTTGCAGTGGAATTTTTGGTTTCTCAACAAGACAGTTTTAGGGGTTTTAACATAATTTCTCGACTTCAACACACGACAACAAACACATTTACTTTCTCTCACTGTTCGATCAACGTTTGTAAATCTTAACATATCGAAATGGAGTACACATCTCTTACGGATAAGTCCATCCTCTCGGGTACGGATAATCGTCCACCAATGTTGGAGAAGACTATGTACGAGGATTGAACTTCCTGAATGGAACTTTACATGTTGAACAAAGAGATTGGACATCTCATTTGGGAACCGGTGCTCAATGGACCATTAGATTATGGTACTGTGACGGAAGGTACAGTTACTCGTCCTCGCACAATGGGTGAATTGGCCGGAGATATGAAGATTCAAGACAAATGTGATAAGTATGCTACAAATATCATTCTCCAAGCCCTTCCTCTAGATGTCTAAAAACTCATCAGCAAACATAAAGTTGCCAAAGAGTTATGGGATAAAATTCGTGTTCTTATGCAAGGCACCTCGTTAACTAAACAAGAACGAGAGTGTAAGTTTTATGATACATTTGATAAGTTTGCCTATGTTTCCGGGGAGACTCTCAATGATTACTATTTGAGATTTACTCTCTTTTTGAATGAGATCAATATCTATGGCATGGCAATTCCTACGTTTCAATTAAACACCAAGTATTTGAACACCCTTCCTTCAGAATGGCGTAAGTACGTGACGGCTGTTAAATTGAAAAAGGACTTGCATAACACCAATGTGGATCAACTTCAAGCTTTTCTTTAAAAACACGATTGTCGTGTGATCGAGGCTCGGTTTTCTACACCACAAGTTCGTGATTCACTTCCCATGTATGCTTCTCAACAAATGTCCCCCCAACAAAACATGGCTTACACTTATCAACAACAATCATACTTGCAGCAGTCACCACAACACACATATCAGCAACCACAACAACCATCTTATCAACCACTGATGATGCCACAGCAAGCATATCAACAAAGTGTTCCTTATCCACATCTACCAGCACATCAGGCATCACCCTAACAAGCTAACACTTCTCCTATGGGCTATACTCCTCTACAAGGATATTTTCCAATTGAAGCACCACAAGCACAAGCCTTCTACTCTAATGAACTTCCACCAATTCAACCACCGTTCTCCAAATGATACGCCTACTGATGTCTTAAACCATCTCACTGCCTACTTGTCAAAACTTGTTGCTACTAGAGGTTTTCCACCAACGAACAATCAGCTCCGCACCTCTTCAAATTCTCGACAACAAGCCACTGTTCAAGATGGTCAAGTGACGGTGCAACCTATTCAGGGAAGGCAAAATTCATATGGACCTCCTACAAGGACCGTGAATGCTCAAGCTAATGGAAATGGAAGCACTGTTGGTCCAAAAAAGGTTGTGACTTGCTACAATTGTAGAGGACAAGGTCATATGGCTAGGGAATGCACTCAGCCAAAAAGGATAAGGGATGCAACATGGTTTTGTGAGAAGATGTATTTGGTCGATGCTCAGTCGAAGGGAAAGATTTTGGATTCAAAAGAGTTAGCAATTCTTGCAGACCCAGGGGCAGCAGACAATGAAGGCATTGTAGTCGTTTCTACTTCTAATGTAGAATATCAAGTAGATGATCTTGATGCATATGATTCGGATTGTGATGACATTCACTCAGCCCAAGCTGCACTCGTTGCTAATCTCTCTCACTATGGTTCTGATGTCGTTAGTGAGGTACCAACCACATCTAATAATGTTCATGATAATCCACATCATGTTGAGCATGAAAATGACAACCTCGAACAACATTCGAGAACTAGTAACTCAAATGATGCGGTATCCAATCCAACACATCTGAGTGAAACTCAACCAAATGCTACGACGAGTATGGAATCTTATGATCAACGTGATTTGGTAATGGTGCCTAAACATATTATTGATAAAATGAATTTGGCTGTTCGACAAACCATAGATATGAATGCCAACCTAAAAGGAAAAGGTCAAAACTTTGAAATGGTTCCTCAAGCAGAGAAAATAACGTGTTCTAAATTTGACCAATTTCGTTTTGAAAAGATTGAACACTTAAAAGAAATAGAATCATTAAAAGCTAATCTTTCCAATGAATTAAAAGCAAAAGAGTTGGTTGTCAATGATTTTCTGAAACTTAAAATGGATTTCGAAACTCTCGAGTCTAAAAAGTTTGAATCGGAAATTAATGCTACCAAACTTCTTAAATTCAATGAACAACAACTTTTAAAACAATACGCTTCCACAGAAAAGGTTCATCTTTTAACTAAATCGTTTAAAGAACTCAAACTTAAGCGTCTTCAAGATTTACCACCTAATCCCGGTTATGCAAAACAAGCTCAGGATTATATTCCTTGTCTTTATGATGTGACCCTAATTGGCAAATCGAGAGAAGCACCTTATGTTCGTAGTACTGAGGAGACACAGTCACTTGCGGAAGAAACTCAATCTAAAATGCTTTCAAAATTCCATAAGCTTTATTATGATAAGCATAATAAAGATCAATTTTCTAAAAATACCCGCATTCGCTTACAAAAGGAATTAGCTCAATTATCAGCTTTTATTCCCCAAAATTTGTCAACGGAAAACCTTCCTAGTACGTCTCCTACACTTGTCAAAAAGGATTTAACCAAGTTAATTCCACCGGTAATTAAGGTGTCAGATAGCTTAAATGCGGTGCACCAATACTTTTCCGATTTTGACAAGGTCATTTTGGAACATACGACGGCTTCGGCCATAACGGAAGGTGAATGGAATTTTGAGCATACTAGAACTGCGTTTCGAGACGAAATTTTTCCGTTTGTAAAGAATGTTAAAGCTTATCTTAGTAATATTGATCAAGATTTTCTTTTGGAAATAAAAGAAGTTAGACGTGTTTTCAATGAAATGGATGATGCTTATGAAAACAGTTACTTGAAATAGAACGAGTTTCATACCAAAATGATCAGCTTCTGAAGCAAGTGATGTCTCATGATATTGTTTCCGTCTGTGTGAATAAAAGTGTTGATAATGACTCTATTGTGCATAATGTTGAATCTGTGGATAATGTGGTAGATAGTACTTGCCACGAATCTGACGCTGAATTTTTAAAGCTTCAAGATTCATAGTCTTCGCTTTCAAAATGTTTTGATGAGATTCAAACACATTGTATTTCGCTTGGATGCAAGCAACAATTTATTCAAGAAATATTTGAAACGTCATTTGAAAGTGTTAATATCGATGCTGCAAATTTTCAAAAGAATTTTCGATTGAATTTACAATCAAAACATCATCAGACAAGTGACAAGGTTGCTTAATCTTTGCTGATAGACATAGAGAAATCTAAGGAGATTCATTATGTGAACATACTTGAGGCCGCTGAGAATTTTAAACTTGATCAAGATAATCGAGTTTCCAAGATTTTGTCCAAAGTTGATAACTTAAAACAGAAACATACACAACTCTTCGATTCAGTAAAGCCCGCATGTGCCTATAACACTGCACAGAATCAATTATTGATTGAACGATTGAATCGAAAGTCGGTGGAAATATCTGATTTGAGGGAACAAATTTGTGATAAAAATCTGGCTTTAACTGAGTTAAAGGAAACACTTCGTACCCTGAAAGGTAAGAATGTTGTGGATAACGCAACCACTGTCTCAGCACCGTCCTCTAGTGCAATCAAAACGAACCTCATTGCCGTCACACCATTTAACAAGGGCCCTAGGACTAAACCATCTCAAACATTGGTCATTAAAGATAAGGAAAAATCAAAACCCGCTTCTAATTCCCGTGTTGCCTTCTACAGGAGTAAGCACCACTACTAAGGCTCAAAGATATAAGCTTAAAAGAAACATGAAGAATGATAGGATCTTGCCCCCATCTAGTAGTCAAGTGAAGAAGAAAGTAGAAGCCCATCTTAGGAATGTTATTTCTGTTTTGAATAAAAAGAATCAAGTAGCTAAACCTAAAGGCTCTGCGGTTGTGCAGCGTTCTAAGCCTACTGTGAATTCTAATTTGAAATGTTGGAATTGCAATGAATGTATGTTTTCTAGTCGTCATGATTCTTGGCTTATTGACCATGTGAATGAGATGAATGCCCGGAAAAATGAATTAGAATGGAAACCGACTGGGAAAGTGTTAACTCAAGTTGGTTGGTTGTGGCGCCCGACTGGTAGAACTTTCACTATAGTAGGAAATGCGTGCCCTTTAACTAGGATCACTCCCACTAAAGCGAAGAAAGCGTGCCCTTTAATTAGGAGTACCAAGGCTACCAAAACACAAGCGTGTCCTTTAACTAGGAACACCGACACTACTGTAGGAACAAAGTGCCCTTTAAATAGGTCTACTTCCATTGTAGTGCCCGCTAATACTCCAAAACCTTAGAAAGTTGGAACAATAAAACCTGTTAGTGGAAAAAATCATATTAGAAAACGCAGGAAATCTAAGGGCCACACAAATGTTAGCAATTCTGATAATATTATATCTGTATCTGCTAACACTCCGGAACCAATTGTTTCCAATGCATTGTCTACTGTTGTTGTTGAAAACAGGTGGTCCAAATTGTTCTCTGGTATTTGGACTCTGGTTGATCTACACATATGACCGGAGATCGCTCTCAGCTCAGAAATTTCGTTAGCAAGTTTCTTGGTACGGTTCGATTTGGAAATGATCATATTGCAAAGATAATGGATACGGTGAATATCATATTGGGAATGTTATAATTTCAAGAGTGTATTATGTGGAAGGTCTCGGTCACAACTTATTTTCTGTGGGGAAATTTTGTGATGCAAACCTAGAAGTTTCTTTTCGAGAGCATACCTGCTACATTCGCAATTTGGAAGGGGTTGATTTATTGAAAGGTACTCAAGGGAATAATTTGTACACTTTGTCTCTACAAGACATGATGGCCGCTTCTCCCGTATGTCTTCTCTCCAAAGCATCGAAGACTAAGTCATGGTTATGGCATCGACGGTTATCTCATCTTAACTTTGACGCTATTAATCATTTGGCGAAAAACGAACTTGTTCGTGGTCTTCCTAAACTTACATTTCACAAGGATCATTTGTGTTCCGGGTCTACAATGGGGAAAAGCACTAAGAAATCATACAAACCCAAGACTGAAGACACCAACCAAGAGAAACTTTATTTGTTGCATATGGATCTTTGTGGGCCAATACGTGTTGAAAGTCTTGTTGGTAAAAAGTACATCCTCGTCATAGTGGATGATTACTCTCGGTTTACATGGGTGAAATTTCTTGCAACAAAAGAAGAGGCACCTAAAGTCATTATCGATTTTCTCAAGATGATTCAAGTGCGTCTCAACTCTACTGCCTGACGCATTTGTACAGATAATGAAACCGAATTTGTGAATCAAACTTTGCGTAAGTACTATGAAGAAGTTGGAATATCTCATGAAACATCCGTTGCTCGCACTCCACAACAAAACGGTGTCGTTGAAAGGCGAAATCTCACTCTTATGGAAGCAGCTCGAACGATGTTAATTTACGCAAAGGCTCCATTATTTTTATGGGCAGAAGCAATAACTACAGCAGTGTACACCCAAAACCGGTCACTAATTCGTAAACGCCATGGTAAAACACCTTATGAGCTTATCCATGGAAAAGTACCAGATTTATCATATCTTCATGTATTTGGTTCTCTTTGCTATCCAAATAATGATGGTGACAATTTGGGAAAACTTCAACCAAAGGCTGATATTGGTATTTTCATTGGTTACGCACCTGCAAAGAAAGCATAGCGAATCTACAACCGTAACTCTCGCAAGATCCTCGAAACTATGAATGTTGATTTTGATGAGCTGTCAGCAATGGCTTCTGAGCAAAGCAGCTCTGAACCCGCACTTCATGAAATGGGACCCAGTAACATTAGCTCTGGTCTTGTCCCAAACAACCCCACTTCATCATCATTTACACCACCTTCTAGGAATGAATGGGATACGCTGTTTCAACCGTTCTTTGATGAATTCTTTACTCCTCCAAGTATTGTTGCTCAAGAACCTAAGGTAGTAGCTCCGGTAACCGAAGTTGTCGCTCCAGCAACCGAAACACAATCAGATACATCTACACCTACAAATTGTCAAGATATACCTTCAACAAGTAATTCTCAACCAACACATGTAACAAATACCCATGTCATGCCTATTGATGATAAAGAGGATGATGATAATCACCACTTGGAATTCGCTCAAATGCGTGAACTTCCATTCTTTGGTGTACCAATTCCCGACCATAATCAAGCTGGGTCGTCCACCTCAGAGGAAGCTCCTACTACGGTCTACTCCAATCCACGGATTCGTGAACATGACAACAAGTGGACAAAGAATCATCCTATAGATTCTATCATTGGTGATCCTAATCGTCCGATATCCACACGAAGTCAGTTACAAGAAAGTGCAATGTTTTGTCATTTTGATGCTTTTCTCAGTAAAGTTGAACCTAAGACGTGGCAACAAGCATTTACCCAATCTTGTTGGATAGAAGCTATGCAAGAAGAACTTAATGAATTTATACGTCTTGATGTATGGGAACTTGTCCCATGCCCGGATCAAGTGCAGTTACTCACTTTGAAATGGGTCTACAAGGTGAAACTAGATGAGTTAGGCGGAATACTGAAGAACAAAGCTCGACTAGTAGCTCGTGGATACAAGCACTTATTGGGCATCGACTTTATGGAATCATTTGCACCTGTTTCTCGTTTGGAAGCTATTAGACTATTCCTTGCTTATGCAGCCCACATGAATATGATCGTCTATCAAATGGATGTGAAGATGGCATTTCTTAATGGTGAAATCAAGGAAGAGGTCTATGTTCAATAGCCGAATAGTTTTTTGAATTCTAAATATCTTAACCACGTGTACAAGCTTAAGAAGGCTCTATATAGGTTGAAGCAAGCTCCACGCGCGTGGTATGATCTATTGTCACAATTCCTCATCACGCAAGGCTTCGCTAAAGGCAAGGTGGATCCCACGCTGTTCATTCAGAAACGAGGTAAAGATATGATTAGGGTACAAATACATGTTGATGATATTATATTTGCTGCCTCGACCCAAACCTTATCGGATGAGTTTGGGACACTCATGTCTTCCAAGTTTAAGATGTCAATGATGGGAAAGGTATCATTCTTCTTAGGACTTCAGAAATCTCAGAGTCCTAGAGGCATCTTTATCAACTAAGCTTGATTCAGATCCACATGGAGTTGCTGTTGATTCGACACTTTATCGTGGAATGATCGGTACCCTTCTGTACATCACAGCCAGTCGACCTGATCTTCAGTTTGCTATATGTATGTGTGCTCGGTATCAAGCTCGGCCTACTGAGTTACACTTGGCTACTGTTAAACGGATCTTTCGGTATCTTAAAGGAACCATTGATCAGGGAATTTGGTATTCGAAGGACTCTTCGATTGCACTAATGGCATATGTAGATGCGGATCACAAGGGTTGTCAAGATACAAGGCGTAGCACGAGTGGAACTTTGCAACTACTAGGAGATCGACTAATCAGTTGGGCATCAAAAAGGTAGAAAAGCGCTACAATTTCAAGTATGGGAGCAGAATACATCGCTATGTCCGGTTGCTATGCTCAAATTCTTTGGATGAGATCGCAATTAACCGACTACGGTCTAGGTTTCAACAAAATTCCGATGTACTGCGACAACAAGAGTGCAATTGCCTTATGCTGCCCGGTCAAAGCATATTGACATTCGCTACCACTTTATCAAGGAGCAAGTGGAAAATAGAGTGATAGACCTTTACTTTGTCCGATCTGAGTATCAATTGGCGGATATTTTCACGAAGGCTTTAGATCGCGCTCGAACTGAATTTTTGGCCGACAAGCTAGGATTGAGAACTTTCTCGCCTGATACTCTAAAGGAACTGGCAGATGAAGCGAAAGAATAGTGGTGATAAACTATTCTCCGTATCCTTGGTAATCAGCTGTATATACTGTTTATATTTTTTATCCAAAAAAGCAAAATACAAAAATATAAAACCATATAAAAACCATAAAAATTGAAAAATTTCATACAAACATCCAAAAATATTTTTACTTTATTTTTCAAAGGCATGTCTTTTGGCACGATAATATTTACGGCCTTAGAAATGTTGATTAATATTGACACGACGCCATAATAGAGTTCGTACAAAAGTTGTAAATATTTCATAAAACATGCCTATATGGCTTGTAGTTATTTCAGACTGCAACCCGCTTTTCACATTAATGTCAAGTATTTCTTATGAAAGCTTTGGATCACAACGGGAATTAGTTTTCTCGGGCATGGTTTACTTTATAACCATGTAAAGGATTGTGTTTACGTTTTAACACAATCTAACATGGATATATGTACGCATCAGTGCATTTATTTGTTACAACAAGAGAAATCATGTTTTTATGAAGCTATCATCTCTACAACCTTAGCAATCTATAATTGGTATCTACATACTCGACGATGCGACTACTCAAACGACGACTACAACTCTTTCAATAGAACACGGTTCAACAATTGAGGGGGAGCAATTGTCCAGCATTCAGAATCTTCGATGCCGACAGTGCCAAGTTCACTAATCGGTGTCAAGACAACAATACCAATCGTACATGTGGTGTTAAGAGATGACTTCAGACGTGACGAGGCGACCAACATTTGCCGAAAAGAACCATTTGATCTTATCATATGATGTTCTCATCAATCAGGTCCAACCTTTTCAATTTAGTCTAATATGGTGAATATGCGATCATATTACACATAGGTATCATATCTCACAAATTGGTCTCATGAAGATTAAACGGACTTGCATGTTTCTTCCTAAAACCTTTGTTAAAAATCCATTAAATCAATTGATATTAAAAACATCGATTGGGTTAATATTTTTAATATGGAGGAATGTAATTTAATATGGGAATTTATCACAAATGGTTTGACTTAACGTGATAGCTCATCCAGACATGTGCGAAATGTTTTCGAATATCGTGGCAGATGTTAAGGGGGAGAAAAATGGATTTGCTATATCAAAATGGATTTCATGGTGATTTATACTTACCCTAAACCCATTTATTTCACGACGATGAAGATTGTGGTGACATAAGGATGGTAGGATAGGTTAAGTCCAATGATTCTTCCAAAACCGGAGGAATCTTCCCAGGGACATTCCATAGCTAGAAATAGTAGTCCTTAGGAAAGATGGAGAAGATTGTGAACGTAGCTAAATGCCGACCAAGTACTTAAGTTAGCACTGGAACAATCACAGCAAGGTGCTAGTTTTGACATATTGGTAAGCATTGAAGGGGTTGAGGAATGAAAAAGAATTGTAAAGATAAAGGGTCTAAAGAAAGAAGCCCTCCTTACAACCTTAGGCAGAAACCGGGTCAACACATATGCTATTGAGATCATTTTAATGATGCTTGATATTGAAGATTGACATCATGGACCTAGTGATGCAATGCACAACCCATCCCAGCTAACTCAGATATCTCTCAAAAGATATTTGTTTCAATCACACAAAGATCAACACGTTATCTATTGATTTATTCACTCAGAGTAAATTGGTATTAAAAAGGTGGCACTCCTCTCCAGCCTCCGATTACTAAAATCAAAGTGCACGATCGAGTCTAGAGCCATTTGAGATCATCAAATATCTCATTAGGACACACTTTCATAATTCCTTGCTTCTTCACACACTGTGAAAAGTAAGAAAGATCTTAAGAGTCCTACGCAAAATCTTCATGATCTTGCCTGAGCATCCGAGTAATACGAAAGTATTTACAATAAAGATGGAAATCCTTCTTGAGCGGATATTAAAAAGCTCATGGTAGGTTACTTGTGCGATTCTTTATGAATCAAGCTTGTGATAATTGGAAAGCAACAGTGGTTTAATTCTTAACTGAACTTAAACACGTTCCAGGCCTCTATGCAATATCTTAGTGATCTTGCCAGAACACTCAGAGTGACACTCTATAGTGTTCACAGTGATGAGTGGAAATCCTTCTAGTGTTAACATCAACAGCACTTGGTAGGTAACTTGCAAGATTCTATATGAATCAAGCTAGTGACAACTAGAAAGCAACAATGGTGCGATTCTTTAATGAATCAAACTTGTTCCAGGAACATGAATTGAAGGCTTCAATCATTAGGATAATTTTACCTAAATGATTCACTCTTTACATTCGAAGTCAGCTTTGGACGGTCGAGTAAAGAGAACGGGTTTACCCGCGAAATCTTGTCCAGGAGATTTTTAATTAAATCTACCTGCCACAAGTACGATATTTTATATCGTCCAACGGTCTTCAGCGACCGGAGGTAAAATGCTACCAAATTAGAATGAAATGTTCAAAGCCATTTCGTTCGTGTCTACTTATGTTGCGGCATTTGAAGACGATGGCGTTGCGGAATCCGAGAATAAGTCATCCCTGCATGCTTATACTTTATGCACTTAATACTTCATCTAATTCAAGAAAGCCTAAAAGTCAAGTCTTCCGCTGTATCAAACTCTTAAGCTTTCAAGAATTACAAAGGTATAAGTATGTGGGACGTGAAGTCACGAAGAGGCGAAACTCATAAGTGAAGGATGCACAAGATCAAGGCAAGAGATTAATGCTAAAGATTGATATCAAATATTACATCAGCATGTTAACCTGAAAAGAAAAAGAAAAGAAAGACGAAGACTACGAGCTCAAGACAAGCATAGTATGCTAGGTTTATTTTATTATTGTAACTTGGGTAACACCCTTGTTTGGAGTGACCTCCCTTAGGGGGAGACTGTTGGAAATACGTTTTTATGTATTTAAGAAGATTCGGTCACTCCGACAATATATTAAGTAGTAGCTCGTAGTTTAGTTATTATATATCATGTAAACATAGAAAGGCCTAGTTCATGGAATGTATGGATGGCCCAATATGTAAGCCCAAGCCCATGATAAGGCTTGGGTATATAAACCCTCTCCTTAGAGGGAGAGGGTGTGGTTCACTTATTATTTCATATAGTTGAAGGTGTTTTCTTTCACTCTCTCTCTCTAAAAGTGTGTGTGTTCTCACCATCTTTCTATCTCTTTATCTCTCTAAACATAAGCAAGATTTACAATATCCTACAAGCATGTTATCTCCCTTACGGGTTTATAAAACATTTCATAAAACATTTAAAAGAGTGCGAGGCTATGAACTCACATTGGTGTGGTAAGGCGGGTTATCGGCAATTAGGATGTATAGTACGTGCCTCGATCACGGGAAACCTAGACAAATAATACTCGGTCTTAGGCTATGCCCAATAACTTTATAAAAAGTTGTTATGTGTATGTAATGATGTCATATCATGATGATCAAGTGGGGTTTTATCACCTTACAACATTATTAGTTGCAAAGTATTATTTAACTTGAGCTTATCATACTAGTTACACTAGTTTTAGCCCATTTACACATTAAGGCCCAATAAGCCCATTAAGAGTCCAATGCATTATATTATCCCATTTATACTTTTAATACCAGGCCTACACTCATATTTTGGGCCCAAGTGGGTTAAGCACATGAGTAAGTCCATTAGTGTTAAGCGAACTAGTTGGGCCTAGTGGTCCAATAAGGCTACTTTGGCCCATTGTCGTCCATAAGTTATAAAGCTCAGGTTTATCGGTTTTTGCTTGTCAAATTTAGTTACATATCAGTATATGAGTTATAAAAATGTTACATTAGACGGGTCCGACCGCCTATGTTTTATTTGGCGAAAACGTTAATATTTCGGTTTTAGCCGAAAAGACGTAAAATTATATATAGTTTGTAGTTTTATAAAACATTTGAGTTTTACTTTTATAAAATGTCATGTTTATTTATTTTTGCATAGAAACTAATTTTATAATAGTTATTATTAGTTAGTGGCTTTTATATATTTATTTTATAATAATATTTACTTGAGTGCTCTTTTTATATCATATAGTTTATTTACAAATCTGATTACTAAATTCCATTCCACCCTTTTTGCCATATCTTGAGTTATACAAGGAGATAGAAGCTCAAATTTGAACAGCATAAACTACATGATGTGTGCTACAAATAACTGTTATAGCCACTGCTCAATCTGTTGATCCCAAACTTAGATCGATTTAGCTTTATGTATTCGAGATTAGATCAAGTAATACACTTAGAGAAACCTTTGTATATGTTTATGATAATCTAAATGTTATGCGGAATTAACACTTAAACAAGAACACACAAGATATAAACAAACTTTCACTTTGATTAATGATATCAAACTTGCTTACAATGAAAGTAGTTTACGAATGAAAACTTATATTAAACATTAACCTAAAGGTCTTCTTTTATAGACATAAGAAGCCTTGTACAATAATTTACGTATCAACTATTCTAGGTAAAGATAAATATAGAAAATACATTGTTGTTCCTATCTTTACTAGAAGTAATCTAGAATACAATAAACGCGTAGAGTATATCTTCCCATCAGTGCTTGTCTTCAATGTATCAACGCTTGACTTTGTCTTGTCAACGCTTGAGCTGTCAGCGTTTGTTTTGCTCCTGTCAACGCTTGTTTTACTCTTGTCAGTGCTCAAGTAGATTGGCTATAATTTATTCCCAACAATCCTCCCCTAAACTTGATATCCACTCTAATGAACAAGTTTCTGAATAAACATTAAGAACTAGGAGGAATCTTACAAACCTTCTCATATTGGTAATAAATAAATCTGATCAAGTCTTTTGCCACATCACTTGAATAATCAATTTCCAGCTGAGTGTTCTTCATCTTTTCCAAGATATCCTTGGATATGAAATACTGACCATCCACAAGTAGATACTCAGCAAACTTTGTAGAACTCAAATAATAAACACCGGCAGCTGAATACAATCTCCATTGAAGACCACTGAGATCATCTTCAAGATCCTTCCAAATAGCAGGATCCTCATCTTTTGGTCCACACATTCTCTTGAATGTGGACCACAGTTTTATTCTATTAGCTGAAGTTGGTGCTTCAGCCTCATACTTGGCCTCTAACAATCCCCATAGATCTACCAAGTCTTCTCTATCACAACTTGCAAACAAAGATATAAGAGTGGTAAAAGTGTGCACCTCTTTTCCATACCTGCCAATCTTCCAAAATCCACATTCATCTTCTTCATAGCTCACAATTGGATTTCTGGAATCTAATGGTAACACTTGTACCATATCTGAAGCTTCTAATGGTGAGAACTCGAGGCTCCTTCTTATGACAGCTTCACTTGGACATAATGGATCCATATCTTTGGGAAACTCAAGAGGAACTCCCTTTTTCACTGGTCTAGGAACAAACATTGCCTTCTTGAGCTCCATTTCCTCTACAAGTTCTTCTTTTCTTTCAACAGAAAGAAGTCTTAGAGTGTTTGCTTCCTGCACTCTAACCCAGATGGGATAAGCTTTACATTCCAACTCATCAAATGTCAATGCCCTCAATTTCTGATAAGTCCACCCTACTCCATGACATCTGAGCAACATACAGTACAACTCCCTTCTATCCCTTTTCAACTATAAGAGAATATTGCTTGCCTTGTGTTTCAAAATGACCTGGCAATACTTTTGTACTCTAAGAAGAATCTCCAAACCCCATATCTGATCTGAAATGGTCAAGTGTGGATTCTCCATACATCTTTCTTCCCAAGCATGATACATTTGAACCACCTCTGGCATATCAAAGTCAACCTGCAATTTCAAATCCCTCAATTTCTCCGTGGCCAACTCATCTCCATACTCAAGTCTTTCTGGATGTTCTAAGATCATAACACTTGAGTCTGAGCTAGCTTCATCACTTCCTTCTTGCTCTTCTGAAGTGACAACAAATGGTGACTCTTTCACCTCCTTTCTGTCTTGTTCCATGATTCGTGCAGCCAACTTTCTATCAAACTCAATTTGAGCTGCATTCTTTGGAACAACCTCTTCTACCATAATACCCTTACCCTTATCTAGTGGATCAATTGTTGGTAAGGTAGATGGTGATACCTGTGAAGAAACCTCCTTGATGATGGATGATGACTGGGATACATCACCCTCATTTGCAGGTCTGTCAACGCTCACTTTTGCTCTATCAGCGCCCAAAATATTTCTGTCAGCGTCCAAATTCTCTTTGTCAACGCTCAAATTTCCTGCCTCAGCGCCTTTTGCAATTTCCTCCAACATAGCTGTAAATGATAAATTCAAGTTTGTAGGAGAGACTAGAGACGTATCAAAACCTGTCTGTTTCTTCAAACTTGTTAGGGCCTCAGCAACATCCAAAGATTGATCATCATGGCTGCCCTTATCACTCACATTTATTTTATCTGCCTCCCCTTTGGAAGATTCCTGCATCCCTCTCCTTGCACTAGCAGTCTCCAAAATAACAATCATCTCCCTCAATTGCTTGAGTTCAAGGCCTTGTGTGTTGACAACTTGTACCAAGTCTGCATTTTGCTTTTGCAAGCTCATGCAGACTGCCGTCAATTCCATTAGGGTCATTGGTTCCAATCTGCCCTCTTCTAAAATGGGTATTTGACCTCCCAAGTCAGATTCATTGGGCATGGATGAGGTCTTAATGATGTTAGGACTGTCTTGGCCAGCTCTAAGCCAGAACCAATAGTCCCAGCCTCATCCATAGCACCAACCACACTTGTGGTGGTTGTTCTCTCTGCTACATGGCTAGGACCACCAGAGGAGAACACTCCAGTAGTCCTTTGGCGTTTTTGTAACCTATATTGTGTTGGTAGAGATGATGATGTGGATTGGGTGGATTTGGGTTGGTTAAGAGGTGTTTGGGTCTGTGAAGGTTGTGTGTCAACGTTGGAAATAGGCACATCAACGCCAACATTTAACATGTCAGCGTCGAAGGGTTCTTGGTCAATTTTCAGATGTTGTGGTGAAGGTAATGGTTCAGGTATTAGGTCAATTTGAGGTTGGGGGTCTGGTTGAGGTTGAGCTGCTGCAATGACAGCAAGCATAGCTTGGGTTAAGGGTAGGTCACGATGTGGGGGTGAGTTCATCTTCATAAAAATTGCTTTCTTTTGCACAGGGTTCTCATAAAAATCATTATGATCCCTTGTGCAGTATCCGTGGACATCAAAAACCATTTGTAAAAATCTGGGATAAGCTAAATTCATTTTATTTCCTTTATTTTTACACATGCCCTCAAAAATCATTTTGGAATAATTAAATTTTTGCCCAGTAGCAATACACACAATAGCACTTGCAATAGATCTATTGATCTCATTGTGTGTAGTGCATTTGGGACTCAAACATTGTAGGAGGACATGTATGAGGTACTTCCAGGCTGGGGGAAATTCCTGTTTATGATATTTATTTAAAGTTCCTTCATCAGGAAAAGGATATCCCAAACCCTTAGTCCTTGTTCTATTTCACTAATGGGAAGGGTGGTTATACCATCAGCATCATCAAGATGCAAAGCTTGGCGTACCAAAGCTTCAGTAACCACCCAAGTTCTCCCATGAACAATAGAAGATAATGTAGTCACTCTATTAACTGTTGAGGAACTTACATTGTTCCAAAACTGTTTAATATGTGTGACAGGAATGAGTGGTGCATGAGAAAGAGCATACCTAAAAGGAGATGCGTTCAAATACGCCACATTTGTGTGTATTGAGGAAACAGAGTATCATCAGCTTGTTGACTTCTGAACCCCAATCCCAAATCTGATGGTTTAAACTTTGGTGCCATTGTTGAAAGTTGTTAAAATGATTGATGAAGATGAAGTTGATAAGAGAAAATTGTGTTAGACAAGAATAATAGGTACACTGTTTAAAAATGGGAGCCAAATATATAGGAGAAGAAAATGCATGTGATTGGCCCAAAAATAGGCAAGTATTTTCAAAACAGAATCATGAAAATATTAAAAAAGAATAATTTTATCTCATGCATTAAATGAAGTTTATCTGCTCCCAAAATTACGGCCTAAAAATATGTCAAAAAGTAACAACTGTGTAGGTCCCATTGAGTGTCAACGGTCAAAAATAACCTATCAACGCCCAACGGCTATATTCTTGTCAACATTTGCCTATAGCCATGTCAGCGTCTAAATTGGTCATAACAACGCTTGGAGAAATACTTGTCAGCGTCCAAAAATAAAAATGTTTTAAAAAAATGACCTTAACAAAGTAATTTATCCTAGAGAAGATAACCAGAAAGTTGATAATTATTATAGGGCGGCAAGCACTGTCCAGTTATGCACACTTGCTTATGCAAGATAGACATAACAGTCCTCTAATGTCCCTTGCTAACCAAAACTCTTAACAACTAAGTTACCTTATAAAATTCCTTGTTACTCCTAGGTAAATCCCATAACAAAATTATTCCTAAGTCTCCCAACAGACCACAACCAATTCTAGGCCAAAAATGTCTTGGCAACATGAATAGTATATCAACTTTGCATGCTACAGTGCCTCGTGATTTAGTAAAACTAACTCATACTCACCTGTGGACACAATCTAGAATTGTGATAAGAGTATCATATGGATACCCAAACATCTTAAAGGTTCCTAAAACCTCCCCTTAAACTATGATACATAAGTTGCTAAAAATATGTATGAACATAAAAATTTATGTCAAGATAGGAATTAAAAATTCCAACCATCGTCCATAAATAAAAACTTGTCCAAATGCTTCTCCCATGATCCATAAGCAACTCTGTATCCAATGGTATACTGCTAACACCACCTGCACATTTAGATAGAAAACCACAAAACTAACATTTGTTGCTGACAACGCCCCGATAACACATGACAGCGTTGAGGGAAGCTTTGTTAGCGTTAGACAAAAATATTGCTGACAACGTCACAAAAACACTTATCAGCGTTCAAGCAACCTTTGTCAGTGTTAGAAAAATATTGTGGAAAATCTAAATCCTCAAAAAGACTAATAACAATGCATCATCCTGTACATACTTTTACCAAAAGACTCCAAAACACATATTATGTAAGATTGATCATTCCAATACTTGTTACCAAGTATTGAAACCTCCCAGCATCAAAAGGTTTAGTTAGTAAATCTGACACATTCTCCTCAGTGTCAACCCTATTTGGTTGTATTAAACCTTTTTCAAAACAATATCTTATAAAATGGTGTCTAATTTCTATGTGTTTAGTTTTAGAATGATGTACAGGATTCTTAATGATGCATAAAGTGCTGTTATTGTCAACAAATATCTTGGTATGCATGAAATTATACCCATAGTCCAACAGCTGGTTCTGAATCCACAAAACTTGTCCACAACAAGTAGCTGCAGGAACATACTCAGCTTTAGTTGTAGAATTAGCCACCACTGTTTGTTTCTTGCATTGCCAAGATATCAACCTGCTCACAAGAAACTGACATCCACCAGTTGTGGATTTTCTATCAAACTTATCACCTCCATAGTCACTGTCTGAATATGCAATCAGCTCCAATGGTGAATCCTTTGGGTACCACAAACTAAGACTAGGATAGCATCTTAGGTACCTAAAGATCCTCTTCACAGCATAAAGGTGACATTCTTTGGGAGTCACTTGATGACGTGCACAAGCACACACAACAAACATGATGTCAGGTCTGGAGGCTGTAAGGTACATCAATGATCCAATCATGGATCTATAGTGCCTGACATCAACATCTTTCCCATCTCCAATCTTTCCCCAAGGGTGTTCTCTATCCATAGGAGTAGTAGCCCTCTTTTCATGTGGAGAAAAGCCAAACTTCTTCAAGATCTCAGCCACATATTTATCCTGGGAGATGAAGATACCATCTTCTTTCTGCTGAACTTGTAAACCAAGAAAGAAGTTCATCTCTCCCAGAGCACTCATCTTGAATTTGTCTGTCATCAGCTTGGAGAAATCCTCACTCATCTTTGGATCAGTAGACCCAAAAATGATGTCATCAACATAGACCTGAACAAGCAACAGATCCTTACCTTTCTTCTTTGTAAATAGTGTCTGATCTATGGTGCCCCTCTTGAATCCATTGTCCACCAAATAGGTAGACAAAGTACCATACCATGCTCTAGGGGCTTGATGAAGTCCATACATAGCCTTCTTGACTCTATACACTTTTTCTGGATTCTCTGGATCCTCAAAACCAGGAGGTTGCATCACATATACCTCCTCAACAATAGTTCCATAGAGGAAGGCACTCTTGACATCCATTTGATAGACAGTGAAGCCCATGCAGGATGCATAGGCTAAAAAGATCCTTATAGCTTCAATCCTTGCAACTGGTGCAAAGACCTCCTCATAGTCTATCCCCTCCTCTTGTGTATATCCCGGAGCCACTAACCTTGCCTTGTTTATGACCACAATTCCTCTTTCATCTCTCTTGTTTATTAGAACCCATGTTGTCCCTCTAGGTCTGAAATATCTGGGACAATCAACCAGCTCCCAAACATCCTGAATTGCAAATTGATGAAGCTCATCCTGCATTGCTTCCACCCAACTTGGTTCTTTGAGAGCATCAAATATTTTCTTGGGTTCCTGTTGTGACAGAAAACAGGCAAACAAACATGCTTGCACAAGAGGGGTATCAACCTTCTTGTGTATATTGGAAATAAACTCACCAAGACCTTGATGAGATCTTCTAGTCTGAACTGGAGTCATAATATCACCAATGATTTGAGAAGTGGGGTGATTCTTCATAGTGGAAGTGAGAACTCCTCTTTCAAAAAGTCTGGTGTCCTCAACCTCATTCTCCATGTTGCCAATATCTTCTTCATCAGACTCTCTTTCATCAACATGAGGATGAACCTCTTCATATATATTGGAAGGTTCACCTTGTTCAAAAATGGAAGAGAAAAGATGTGCAGAAGTGTTGTCAACGCCTGAACCTTGTTTGTCAGCGCTTGGGCTAACAACGCTTGAACTGTTGTTGTCAACGTCTGAACCATCAATGTCTGAATTGGTCTTGTCAGCGCTAGATTTGCCTTTGTCAGCGCCTGAAGGACCATGCATGTTTGTATCTGGTGGTACTTGGAGACCACCATTATCTTTACCCGCACCAGCAGTAGCAGCAAAAGCATCTGTCCAAATGGGAATTGTAACATATTCTTGGATAGGAGATGATTTCTCTGCTTGTGATCCAACCTTCTCATGAGCCTATGTACCTGAAACATCAACAACTTGTTCTTCCACAACATTTGAAGTTACCTTCACAATGTCTGGATTAGTGACAGGCATATAATTTAAAGTTCTAGATAAAGGTTCCAAGTCAAACAACCAATTTGGACCACTTTCAGGATCACTAGGTTTATTCTCTAAAAACCTAACATGTACTCTTTCAAGAATACGTTTTTCTTCTTTAAGATAAACCCTATATCCCTTGCTCTGCACTGAATACCCCATGAAGTAGCCTTCATCACCTTTTGCACTAAATTTTCCTAAGGCATCACTAGTATCTAAAACTACTACATGACAACCAAAAGGTCTGAGAAAACCAATATTAGGTTTTCTACCCCAAAGTAACTCATAAGGTGTTTTGTTCTGAATTTTGTTGACCAATGCTCTATTTTGAACATAGCAAGCTGTATTAACAGCCTCAGCCCAAAAGGCTATAGGAAAATGAGCATCAGCCAACATGGTTCTGGCTGCTTCAATTAGGGTTCTATTTTTCCTCTCAGCAATCCCATTTTCCTGTGGGGTTCTTGCAATACTAAATTGCCTAGTAATTCCTTTCCTGGCAAAGAAATTATCTAACTTTTTATTCCTAAATTCACCACCATTATCACTCCTAAGAATTTTAACTTCATTGCCAAATTTCTTCTCAATCTGAGTGATAAAATCAATTAAAGTGTCAGCTGTATCACTCTTCATAGCTAGAAAGAAAGTCCAAGTAAACCTAGAAAAGTCATCTGTGATGACAAAGCAATAGGACTTTCCATTCAAGCTTTCTATATTGGTTGGACCAAAGAGGTCCATATGAAGCAAATGAAGAGGTCTAGAACTAGAGTGCACATGTTTGGACTTGAATGAGACCTTGTGCTGCTTTCCTTTAAGACATGCAACACAATAGTGGTCATTGTGGAAGGCCTTCTCAGGCAAACCATCAACCAAACCAAGTCTCACAAGCCTATTATATTCTTAAAATTTATGTGCCCTAGTCTCCTGTGTCATAAATTACTCTCATCTACTGAAGCTTTAGCATAAAAACAAGACATATTGTTATTCATTCTAATCCCATTCAGATTCACATTGTATATGTCTTTATGCCTAGGTGTTCTATATTCAATATATTTCTCATCAGGGATCTTATAATCCTTGCTTAACACCAAACATTCAGTATCAGTAAACAGAACTTTATTTTGTTATCATAAACTTGTGATACACTGAAAAGAATGTAATCAAGTTCCTTTACCAAAAATACGTTCTCAAAACGCAAGTTCTTGGTGAGAAGGGTTCCTTTGCCTGTGATAGTACCATATCCGCCTCCAAAGTAAACCTTATCACCATCCTTAATGGGAGTGAAGTTTGTAAGATAATCTTCCTTCCCTGTCATGTGCCTTGAGCATCCACTGTCCCAATATCCATAATCATTGACCTGTTTTTGAATGCCCTGCACATAAAGAAAACAAATTAGTTTTCTTTGGGAACCCAAGCCTTAGAAGACTTGGATTCATCTGGTTGTTCAATAAGAACAGACTTAGTTCTCACAACAACCCCATTTTCATCCTTCTTAGGATGAAATACCCAGTTAACCCCAATAGGTTTTGTAATGACCTTTGAAATGTAATTAAATCTGTTGCAGGTCATTTAAATCCCATTATCATTAGGGTTTTGATCTTTCTTGGGTCTCCATGTTAAACTTGAAGAAGCTTTAGACCCCTTACCCTGTGGTTGCAAATATTTAGGTCTGGTCACGTTTCTGTCAGCGTTGGAATTGGTCTTGTCAACGCTGAAATTACCCTTGTCAGCGTTGAACCTAGGGTTTGCTATAGAAACCCATTGCCTATTAGACCAAGTATTTGTCTTTTGAATTGGTCTTTGTCCATGAGTGTTAGACCCTCTAGTGAAGAATAGGGCAGGTCTAATCACTTGTGGACTTTGTTGCACACAAGGTTTGGGTCTGACAACGTTTGACTTTCTAACAATGTTGACCTTGTTCCTATCAGCGCTGAATTTGTTCCTGTTAGCGCTGACTTTTGGAGCGTTGACACACTTATATGCCAAGTGTGAAAAGCTACCACAAGTGTAACAGGCTTTTCTAGACACAACCCTAGGTCTAGAAGAGAAGAAGCCTGTTCCATCATTGCTAACTTGGCTCCTAGGTGACCTAGTATTCCTATACATCTCTGCATACTTAATGCTAGGTTTTCTAATAGTGTTCGAGCCAAGGTCAACAGCTTTACCAGTGATTGGGTTAGTAACCATAATGGGAGTTGACTCATTAGGACTTTCACATAGCAAGCCACCCTTAACAAATAATGTAGGGTTAGCTTTCTTCCATTCATTCAGGTCAGTCAACTTTTGTTGATACTCTTCAACTGGGGTGACAACTCTTGGTGGAGGAATGAATTCCTCCTCTTGGAGTTCTGGCAAACCAGTCTAAGATAGGTCCTTTTGTTGGACACCATAGAAGTCACTAGCTGGTGGTGGAACCATAGAGTAGTCTTTCATCCCAATCCCAGTCATGTCCTTAGGATCCCTTTGTTTACCCACAAATTCTCCTAGGGTTTGTGTTGCCTTATCAAATCTCTGGATTTTAAGGCCAATATTATCTTTGTTTTTAATGGCCTCATCTAATTTAGCCTATAACTCACCATTAACCCTTTCCATGATGTTTCTAATATCCATACTAGCATTTAACTTATGTTTTAAGATATTTATTTTATCTTTTAAATCAAATTCCATTTTCTTGTATTCAGAAACTGTTTTCTCAGTTTGAGTTAGAGCTAATTGGTAATTAGACAGTTTGCATCTTTCAGTACTCACATCACTTAATAATCTTAACACCTCTTTGTTAAGTTTCTCAGTGTTTAACCTACAACCTTTACTACAAAAAGCATCATCGTATACCTCATTATCAGATGAAGAGGAGGAGTGTGCCATGAGAGCATATTCAACATGCTCTTCTTCTTCAATTTCAGCAACCAAAGCTTTATCCTCTTCCACATCCTTAGCCAGATAGCTCCAATCCCATCCCATACCATCAATTCCTTGAACTGCAACCATGGCTTTAGGATCCTGAGCTTAACAATTTGACTTGAGGGTTTACCAGCATCAGATATTCTAGGAGATCTGCATTCCCTCATGAAGTGCCCCATACGATGACAGTTGTAGCATTCAACTTTGGATTTATCAAATCAAGCCGTGTCTTTTGCATTGAAGGTCATATTCTTCTTAAACCTTATGTTCCACCTGTTTGCTCTTATACTAGCAAGAGCCATGTTCCACTTAATGTCCATCTCTTCCAAGTGCTCATCACTTATCTGCTCAAGGTCCTCATATGTAATCACTGAACCATTGGGCAAAGAAGCAATATAAGCACACACAGTATCCAAATCCAAACCAGCAGGTTTAACTCTTTGTGAGTCACTTTTGAATGTGTCAGCGTCTGAAAAGGAGACATTGACAGGACATGTTCCAGCGCTGACACATGATGATCCAGTAACTGGATGCATGTAAGAGTCCTTCTGATTGAATTGACCTTCACTTTGAGAGTAGAAGGCCATGTTACTGTTGGTAGACTTGCTTCTATGCTCTAAAAGAGTTTCATCTTCCAACAGCCTCAGTTTGTTGTAGATGTCATCAAACGTGGAACTTTTGTAAGTATTATTGGCAAGAATAGATCTTGCCTCAATCTTCCACGCCTCACCAAGACTTTTAAGAAAAGTAGCATTAATGTCAACATCACCAAGTTGTGTCCCCATGAAGGACAATTTGCTTGTAATGTCAAGCAATCTACTTCTCACACTACTAAGCTTTTCATTAGGTTGAGCCTTGAAGACAGCATAATCATGCATAAGTTGCTTCTTCTTCTCTTCCTTAGTATCTGCATTGCCACCATATGCAACTTCAAGAGCTTCCCAAAGGTCTTTAGCAGATTCATAACCTCTATATTTATGCTGGTTCTCTTGTCCCAACGAGAGTTTCAGAATATTTAGGGTTTTCATGTCAACCCTTTTCTTTGCTATGTCTTCAACAGACACAACTCTACCATCTTCAGGCTTTTCTTTCTTATCTTCTTTAGAACATCCAGCAACAGCTGCTCTTCCAGAAATAGCAATAGCTGCTCTTCCAGAAATAGCATCAGCAATTTTTTGGGCTTTATTGAATGTGTTTCCATATTCAATAATCTCCCAGAGTGTGTAGTCATAGATCCCTAGATATTGCTTAAAGTTGAATTTCCACAATTCAAAGTTGGTTGCATCAAGCATTGGAATCTTGATGTTTGGTAAAGGTGAGGAGGAGGAGGTTAGTTCTGAATTTGACATGATGTTGTTAGGGTTTTTGAGAAATTAGGGTTTTGGTGATTTTTAGGGTTCTTGTGTTCTTTAAGATCAAAAGTTCCTCAACAAGCTCTGATACCACTTATTGATCCCAAACTTAGATCGATTTAGCTTTATGTATACAAGATTAGATCAAGTAATACACTTAGAGAAACCTTTGTATATGTTTATGATAATCTAAGTGTTATGCGGAATTAACACTTAAACAAGAACACACAAGATATAAACAAACTTGCACTTTGATTAATGATATCAAACTTGCTTACAATGAAAGTAGTTTACGAATGAAAACTTATATTGAACATTAACCTAAAGGTCTTCTTTTATAGACATAAGAAGCCTTGTACAATAATCTACGTATCAACTATTCTAGGTAAAGATAAATATAGAAAATACATTGTTGTTCCTATCTTTACTAGAAGTAATCTAGAATACAATAAACGCGTAGAGTATATCTTCCCATCAGTGCTTGTCTTCAATGTATCAACGTTTGACTTTGTCTTGTCAACGCTTGAGCTGTCAGCGTTTGTTTTGCTCCTGTCAACGCTTGTTTTACTCTTGTCAGTGCTCAAGTAGATTGGCTATAATTTATTCCCAACACAATCATCCTCTAAATATTTTTAATAATTCGTCCAAAACAGAGCAGCCAGATTTGTACCTCAATAGTATTTTGGCCATATCTTGCTCATTTTTAACATTCCATTGAGTGGCCAACTCACCACATATGTAAAAATCATTTATTTATCTGTATATTTAATAATCTAAGCTATTTAACCAAGCGATCATATTGATACTTACTGTTTTATACAGCCTATGTGTCTAACCATGATTTTAACATTTTTACTTGTTGATTTTAGCCTTTTTAACCTAATCTATTAACACAAAAACCCCACGCAATATTTTGATCATCATTTATCATCATATACATATACATTTATGAAGAAAATACATGATTACAATTACAAAACTATAAGATGGTAGAAAGAATATGATCTCTATACCAATCAATATGATGAAAGATTGAGATTTTTGGATGAATAAGACTTGATTTTGTAACCAAATCTTATGAGTTTAGCAAGATCACTTCTTGAGATCTTTAAGTGGATGAACACCTTCTTTAAATCAACCCTTGAACATTATAAAAACTCCTTTTTATAAGTTATAATCACCTCGAATCTTCATCTTTTTAAAAGGCTTTCAACATATGTTGATTATTTATAAAGTTTGTGGTTAAATTTTGATGGATATGGTGATTTGGGGGTGATGTTGGACGTTCAACATAGGGAGAGAAAGAGAGATGGAGAATTTTTGTTTATTACACATGCAAGTGTGTGTTGAGTGTGTGAGAAGATTGGGGTTTTGTTGGTTTTCGTACTTAGGCTTGTTATGAGACAAGTGTCTCATAAAAGCTCCTAGTTTTGACAACAATGGGTGCCCTCCCTTGTTAAATCCGCCCATTATAGGGGCTGGGACAAGTGTATACTTGTTTCATCCCCTATTAATATACGGGTACTCCTCGATTCTAGTTTCCTCGATTTACGTACCCTCGGGTCGATTTACGAAAAAAGTTTTTATAAATTATGAATCTACGGCACAAAACGATTCTAATAAAAGTTGTCTCATCAATAACGGAGCACAAAAGCGTAAATACGTAAACCTAGGGTTTCCGGTTTAATCGTAAAAGACGCTAATTTATAAACGCAAGTCCTAATTTCTTCTCGTACATTTGTGAGTTTATGAACCAACACAAACTAAAATTTCAAAATAATATACGAGAATAAATTTTTACTACTTGAAATGTCGGATTGTCACCAACACGGTGTATGTAAATGTAAACACGTAACATAGAGTTCTCCGGTTTGAACGTAGTCGATGGTACTTTAAGATGTAAACCCCAATTTCTTCCCAAAGGTGAGTGAGTTCATAAATTAACAATAAAATAATATTTTTAAATAATACTTGAGAATAAAATAACGACCTCAAATTGATGGATTGTCACAGCAGTTACCCTTTAAAGAGGATCTTTGCCCTCAAAGATCAATTTATCTTACTACTCGCTTCTTATAGAGTCAAAGACACGTGGGTATTTCCTTCACATTCGGTCTTTTCTCTCAAGTGTAATTCCTTACAATACGCGAGTTTCATCAAACATAACTACGGGAATACGATCAGGCTTAAGTTGACTTACTTTCTCTACCCATGATATTCACGGGTTTTTGATGAATGCAACTTTTCGCCGATCCAAACTTCATCAAGAAGTAATCAGATTTTCACTTGATAGACATTTTATCAAATTCGTTATACGAAACATAATTCATGCAGCCCTTGAAGTCCTAGGGTAGATCTAGCTTATATGCCTCTCAGACCAAATCTTTACATTATCTCAATGGTCCCATACAATAGGGACTTAGATTCCCACGATCTTTCAGATCATACATTCATCTTTCCATGGTGAAAAATTCTCGGCATAACTTTTCTACCCATCCTGCACTTCAAGATCTACATTTCATATTCAAATAACCTCCTGCCCACTACTAACAGTCAATAATCAGATCCTAATTTCCACAATCATTTCAGGTTTCGTGGGTCGGGTATCTTCATCCCAACTCCTTCCTATAGATGCTCTTAAACTATTCTTTATATAGATTCTCGCAAGGTTCAGTCTCAATCCTAAAGCAATAATTATCAATGATAATCTCTCCAAAGGAAAGCGATTATCTTGTTCATTACCAAAGGTCAATTATTCAAACGTAAACCAGACTTCTAGTGTTTGTATCGTTACTTTACATTGTCCCTTCGATTGGGGTGGAAAGAAGTACTCATATCAAGATTCGTTCCTAATGACTTCTGAAGGAATCTACAGAAATTCTATGCGAAGCGAGGATCTTGATAGAGATGATCGATACAGGCACACCATGCTTACACAACTCCTTTAAGTACAAAAAAGTCCATTTCTTCATCGAGAACCTATCATTAACGGGAATGATATTAGCAGATTTGGTCGGTCTGTCGACGATGACCCAAATCGAATCAAATTCAGATAATGACCTTGGAACATTTGTGATAAAATCCATGGTGATTCTATCCCATTTCCAAACAGGAATAATAAGCTATAGAAGCAATCTTGATGAATTTTGGTGTTCAGCCTTGACCTTCGCAAAGGTTAAATATTTACTAACATATGTTGTGATGTCTGCTTTCATATTTGGCCATCAGTACATCTTCTTCAGATAGAGATACATTTTATCAGAATTGGCATGAATAGATTATTAAAATTATGAGATTCCAACATGATTAAATCTCACAAACCTCCATATTTAGGAAACCACAAATGACCTTTTAAACTCTTAACGCCATCGGCTTCCACTTCTAAGGGTTCTCATTAGCCGCGATTCATCATTAATATTATCCTTCTTACAAGCCTCGGCTATTTCTAAATTGCTCGGGTAAATTATTTTGCACGGTCATTACTAAGGAACACAACCTAATTGGTTCTTTATCCTTTATATATAACGTGTTAGCAACTACATTCACCTTCCTTCATGAAATGAATATCATGACCATAATCACTCTGAAATTCTTTCTTCATATTTTCTAAGTTTTAGTTTCGTCTCAACTATTATCTTTATTAGTTTTGCTCAATCCGACGTTTAAAGCGTCGATAAATATTACAAGTAATTAAATAATAAATATTTAATTTTTATGAAACGTAAACGTAAAATTTTTTAAATTTCTCAGTTCGTCCAATTATAGAAAAATGTTAAAAATAAATTTGAATTTAATTAACACGATTTTTGTTGATTTATCGAGAATAATTAATAAGATCTGTAAATGTTCGAAAAATCTTTGTTTATACTTTGGTCAAAATTTTCTTAGTTGAAGAGCAAAAATTGTCGTTCCAAATTCCAAGTCATGGTTTAAATGGTTTCTGTTGATCCCAAACTTATATCGATTTAGCTTTATGTATACGAGATTAGATCAAGTAATACACTTAGAGAAACCTTTGTATATGCTTATGATAATCTAAGTGTTATGTGGAATTAACACTTAAACAAGAACACACAATGATATAAACAAACTTTCACTTTGATTAATGATATCAAACTTGCTTACAATGAAAGTAGTTTACGAATGAAAACTTATATATGAAACATTAACCTAAAGGTCTTCTTTTATAGACATAAGAAGCCTTGTACAATAATCTACGTATCAGCTATTCTAGGTAAAGATAAATATAAAAAATACATTGTTGTTCCTATCTTTACTAGAAGTAATCTAGAATACAATAAACGCGTAGAGTATATCTTCCCATCAGTGCTTGTCTTCAATGTGTCAACGCTTGACTTTATCTTGTCAACGCTTAGGCTGTCAGTGTTTGTTTTGCTCTTGTCAACGCTTGTTTTACTCTTGTCAGCGCTCAAGTAAACTGGCTTATAATTTATTCCCAACAATCCTCCCCTAAACTTGATATCCACTCTTATGATCAAGTTTCTGAATAAACATTAAGGAGTAGGAGGAATCTTACAAACCTTCTCATATTGGTAATAAATAAATCTGATCAAGTCTTTTGCCACGTCACTTGAATAAATAATTTCCAGCTGAGTGTTCTTCATCTTCTCCAAGATATCCTTGGATATGAAATACTGACCATCCACAAGTAGATACTCAGCAAACTTTGTAGAACTCAAATGATAAACACCAGCAGCTGAATACAATCTCCATTGAAGACCACTGAGGTCATCTTCAAGATCCTTCCAAATAGCAGGATCCTCATCTTTTGGTCCACACATTCTCTTGAATGTGGACCATAGTTTTATTCCATTAGCTGAAGTTGGTGCTTCAGCCTCATACTTGGTCTCTAACAACCTCCATAGGTCTACCAAGTCTTCTCTATCACAACTTGCAAACAAAGATATAAGAGTGGTAAAAGTGTGCACCTCTTTTCCATACCTGCCAATCTTCCAAAACCCACAATCATCTTCTTCATAGCTCATAATTGGGTTTCTGGAATCTAGTGGTAACACTTGCACCATATCTGAAGCTTCTAATGGTGAGAGCTTGAGGCTCTTTCTTATAACAGCTTCACTTGGATATAATGGATCCATATCTTTGGGAAACTCAAAAGGAACTCCCTTTTTCACTAGTCTGGGAACAAACATTGCCTTTTTGACCTCCATTTCCTCTGCAAGTTCTTCCTTTCTTTCATCAGAAAGAAGTCTGAGAGTGTTTGCTTCCTGCACTCTAACCCAGATGGGATAAGCTTTGCATTCCAACTCATCAAATGTCAATGCCCTCAATTTCTGATAAGTCCACCCTACTCCATGACATCTGAGCAACATGCAGTACAACTCCCTTCTATCCCTTTTCAACTCTGAGAGAATATTGCTTGCCTTATGTTTCAAAATGACCTGGCAATCCTTTTGTACTCTAAGAAGAATCTCCAAACCCTATATCTGATCTGAAATGGTCAAGTGTGGATTCTCCATACATCTTTCTTCCCAAGCGTTATACATTTGAACCACCTCTGGCATATCAAAGTCAACCTGCAATTTCAACTCTCTCAATTTCTCCTTGGCCAACTCATCTCCATACTCAAGTCTTTCTGGCTGTTCTATAATCATAACACTTGAGTCTGAGCTAGCTTCATCACTTCCTTCTTTCTCTTCTGAAGTGACAACAAATGGTGACTCTTTCACCTCCTTTCTATCTTGTTCCATGATTTGTGCAACCAACCTTCTATCAAACTCAACTTGAGCTGCATTCTTTAGAACAACCTCTTCCACCATAATGCCCTTACCCTTATCTAATGGATCAATTATTGGTAAGGTATATGGTGATACCTGTGAAGAAACCTCCTTGATGATGGATGATGACTGGGATACATCACCCTCATGTGCAGGTCTGTCAACGCCCAATTTTGCTGTGTCAGCGCCCAAAATACTTATGTCAGCGTTCAACTTCTCCTTGTCAACGCCCAAAGTTCGTGCCTCAGCGCCTTTTGCAATTTTCTCCAACATGGCTGTAAATAATAAATTCAAGTTGGTAGGAGAGACTAGAGACGTATCAAAACCTGTCTGTTTCTTCAAACTTGTTAGGGCCTCAGCAACATCCAAAGATTGACCATCATGGCTGCCCTTATCACTCACATTTATTTGATCTTCCTCCCCTTAGGAAGATTCCTCCATCCCTCTCCTTGTACTAGCAGTCTCCAAAATAACAATCCTCTCCCTCAATTGCTTGAGTTCATGGCCTTGTGTGCTGACAACTTGTACCAAGTCTGCATTTTGCTTTTGCAAGCTCATGCAGACTGCTGTCAATTCCGTAAGGGTCATTGGTTCCAATCTGCCCTCTTCTAAATTGGGTATTTGACCTCCCAAGTCAGATTCATTGGGCATGGATGAGGTCTTAATGATGTTAGGACTGTCTTGGCCAGCTACTAAGCCAGAACCAATAGTCCCAGCCTCATCCATATCACCAGCCATACTTGTGGTGGTGGTTCTCTCTGCTACATGGTTAGGACCACCAGAGGAGAACACTCCAGTAGTCCTTTGGCGTTTAATCAACCTATATTCAGGGGGTGTAGAAGATGATGTGGATTGGGTGGATGTGGGTTGGTTAAGGGGTGTTTGGGTCTGTGAAGGTTGTGTGTCAACGTTGGAAATAGGCACATCAACGCCAACATTGAACTTGTTAGCGTTGAAGGGTTCTTGGTCAATTTGCATATGTTCAGGTGAAGGTATGGGTTCAGGTATTGGGTCAATTTGGGGTTGGGGGTCTGGTTTGGGTTGAGCTGCTGCAATGACAGCAAGCATAGCTTGGGTTAAGGGTAGGTCACGATGTGGGGGTGAGTTCATCTTCATAAAAATTGCTTTCTTTTGCACAGGGATCTCATAAAAATCATTATGATCCCTTGTGTAGTATCCTTGAACATCAAAAACTATTTGTAAAAATCTGGGATAAGCTAAAGTCATTTTGTTCCCCTTATTTTTACACATGCCCTCAAAAATCATTTTAGAATAATTAAATTTTTGCCTAGTTGCAATACACACAATAGCATTGCAATAGATCTATTGATCTCATTGTGTGCAGTGCATTTGGGACTCAAACATTGTAGGAGGACATGTATGAGGTACTTCCAGGCTGGGGGAAACTCCTGTTTATGATATTTGTTTAAAGTTCCTTCATCAGGAAAAGGATAACCCAAAGCCCTTAGTCCTTGTTCTATTTCACTAATGGGAAGGGTGACTATACCATCAACATCATCAAGATGCAAGGCTTGGCGTACTAAAGCCTCAGTAACCACCCAAGGTCTCCCATGAACAATAGAAGTTAATGTAGTCACTCTATTAACTGTTGAGGAACCAACAGTGTTCCAAAACTGTTTAATATGTGTGACAGGAATGAGTGGTGCATGAGAAAGAGCATACCTAAGAGGAGATGCGTTCAAATACGCCACCATTTGTGTGTATTGGGGAAACAGAGCATCATCAGCTTCAAGATACGCGATCATGTTATGTTGACTTCTGAACCCCAATTCCAATTCTGATGGTTTAAACTTTGGTGCCATTGTTTAAAGATGTTTAAAGTGATTGATGAAGATGAAGTTGATAAGAGAAAATTGTGTTAGACAAGAATTATAGGTACCCTGTTTAAAAATAGGAGCCAAATATATAGGAGAAGAAAATGCATGTGATTGGCCCAAAAATAGGCAAGTATTTTCAAAATGTATGAAAATATTGAAAAATAATAAGTTTATCTCATGCATTAAATGTAAGTTATCAACTCCCAAAATTACGGCCTAAAAATATGTCAAAAAGTAACAACTATGTAGGACCCATTGAGTGTCAACGGTCAAAAATAACCTATCAACGCCCAACGGCTATAATCTTGTCAACGTTTGCCTATAGCCATGTTAGCGTCTAAATTGGTCACAACAACGCTTGGAAAAATACTTGTCAGCGTCCAAAAATAAAAATGTTTAAAAATGAAAAATGACCTTAACAAAGTAATTTATCCTAGAGAAGATAAACAAAAAGCTGATAATTATTATAGGGCGGCAAGCACTGTCCAGTTATGCACACTTGCTTATGCAAGATAGACATAACAGTCCTCTAGTGTCCCTTGCTAACCAAAACTCTTAACAACTAAGTTACCTTATAAAATTACTTGTTACTCCCAGGTAAATCCCATAACAAAATTATTCCCAAGTCTCCCAACAGACCGCAACCAATTCTAGGCCAAAAATGTCTTGGCAGCATGCATAGTATATCAACTTTGCATGCTACAGTGCCTCATGATTTAGTAAAACTAACTCATACTCACCTGTGGACACAATCTAGAATTGTGATAAGAGTATCATATGGATACCCAAACATCCTAAAGGTTCCTAAAAACCTCCCCTTAAACTATGATACATAAGTTGCTAAAAACATGCATGAACATAAAAATTTATGTCAAGATAGGAATTAAAAATTCCAACCATCATCCATAAATAAAAACTTGTCCAAATGCTTCTCCGTTGATCCATAAGCAACTCTGTATCCAATGGTATACTACTAACACCAACTGCACATTTAGATTGAAAACCACAAAACTAACATTGTTGCTGACAACGCCCCGATAACACAGGACAGCGTTGAGGGAAGCTTTGTCAGCGTTAGACAATTATATTGCTGACAACGTTACAAAAACACTTATCAGCGTTCAAGCAACCTTTGTCAGTGTTAGAAAAATATAGTGGAAAATCGAAATCATCAATAAGACCAATAACAAGGCATTATCCTGTACATACTTTTACAAAAAGACTCCAAAACACATATTATGTAAGATTGATCATTCTAGTACTTGTTACCAAGTATTGAAACCTCCCAGCATCAAAAGGTTTAGTTAGTAAATCTGACACATTTTCCTCAGTGTCAACCCTATCTGGTTGTATTAAACCTTTTTTAAAACAATCTCTTATAAAATGGTGTCTAATTTCTATGTGTTTAGTTTTAGAATGATGTACAGGATTCTTAATGATGCATAATGTGCTGTTATTGTCAACTAATATCTTGGTATGCATGAAATTATACCCATAGTCCAACAGTTGGTTCTGAATCCACAAAACTTGTCCACAACAAGCAGCTGTAGCCACATACTCAGCTTCAGTTGTAGAATTAGCCACCACTGTTTGTTTCTTGCATTGCCAAGATATCAACCTGCTCCCAAGAAACTGACATCCACCAGTTGTGGATTTCCTATCAAAATTATCACCTCCATAGTCACTATCTGAATATGCAATCAGCTCCAATGGTGAATCCTTTGGGTACCACAAACCAAGACTAGGATAGCATCTCAGGTACCTAAAGATCCTCTTCACAGCATAAAGGTGACATTCTTTGGGAGTCACTTGATGGCGTGCACAAGCACACACAACAAACATGATATCAGGTCTGGAGGCTGTAAGATACATAAATGATCCAATCATGGATCTATAGTGCCTGACATCAACATCTTTCCCATCTCCAATCTTTCCCCAAGGGTTTTCTCTATCCATAGGAGTAGTAGCCCTCTTTTCATGTGGAGAAAAGCCAAACTTCTTCAAGATCTTAGCCACATATTTATCCTGGGAGATGAAGATACCATCTTCTTTCTGCTGAACTTGTAAACCAAGAAAGAAGTTCATCTCCCCCATAGCACTCATCTTGAATTTGTCTGTCATAAGCTTGGAGAAATCCTCACTCATCTTTGGATCAGTAGACCCAAAAATGATGTCATCAACATAGACCTGAACAAGCAACACATCCTTACCTTTCTTCTTTGAAAATAGTGTCTGATCTATGGTGCCCCTTTTGAATCCATTGTCCACCAAATAGGTAGACAAAGTACCATACCATGCTCTAGGGGCTTGATGAAGGCCATACATAGCCTTCTTGACTCTATACACTTTGTCTGGATTCTCTGGATCCTCAAAACCTGGAGGCTGCATCACATATACCTCCTCAACAATAGTTCCATAGAGGAAGGCACTCTTGACATCCATTTAATAGACAGTGAAGCCCATGCAAGATGCATAGGCTAGAAAGATCCTTATAGCTTCAAACCTTGCAACTGGTGCAAAGACCTCCTCATAGTCTATCCCCTCCTCTTATGTATATCCCTGAGCCACTAACCTTGCCTTGTTTCTGACCACTATTCCTCTTTCATCTCTCTTGTTTCTTAGAACCCATCTTGTCCATATAGGTCTAACATATCTGGGATAATCAACCAGCTCCCAAACATCCTGAATTGCAAATTGGTGAAGCTCATCCTGCATTGCTTCCACCCAACTTGGTTCTTTGAGAGCATCAAATATTTTCTTGGGTTCCTGTTGTGACAGAAAACAGGCAAACAAACATGCTTGCACAAAAGGGGTATCAACCTTCTTGTGTATATCGGCAATAAACCCACCAAGACCTTGATGAGATCTTCTAGTCTGAACTGGAGTCATAATATCACCAATGATTTGAGAAGTGGGGTGATTCTTCATAGTGGAAGTGAGAACTCCTCCTTCAAAAAGTCTGGTGTCCTCAACCTCATTCTCCATATTGCCAATATCTTCTTCATCAGACTCTCTTTCATCAACATGAGGATGAACCTCTTCATATATATTGGAAGGTTCACCTTGTTCAAAAATGGAAGAGAAAAGATGTGAAGAAGTGTTGTCAACGCCTGAACCTTGTTTGTCAGCGCTTGGGCTAACAACGCTAGAACTGTTGTTGTCAACGTCTGAACCATCAACGACTGAATTGGTCTTGTCAGCGCTAGATTTGCCTTTGTCAGCGCCTGAAGGACCATGCATGTTTGTATCTGGTGGTACTTGGAGACCACCATTATCTTTACCAACAGCAGCAGCAGCAGCAAAAGCATCTGTCCATATGGGAATTGTAACATATTCTTGTATAGGAGATGTCTTTTCTGCTTGTGATCAAACCTTTTCATGAACCTGTGTACCTAAAATATCAACAACTTGTTCTTCCACAACATTTGAAGTTACCTTCACAATGTCTGGATTAGTGACAAGCATATAATTTAAAGTTCGAGACAAAGGTTCCAAGTCAAACAACCAATTAGGACCACTTTCAGGATCACTAGGTTTATTTTCTAAAAACCTAACATGTACTCTTTCAAGTATACGTTTTTCCTCTTTAAGATAAACCCTATATCCCTTGCTCTGCACTGAATACCCCATAAAGTAGCCTTCATCACCTTTTGCACTAAATTTACCTAAGGCATCACTAGTGTCTAAAACTACTACATGACAACCAAAAGGTCTGAGAAAACCAATATTAGGTTTTCTTCCCCAAAGTAACTCATAAGGTGTTTTGTTCTGAATTTTGTTAACCAATGCTCTATTTTGAACATAACAAGCTTGTATTAACAGCCTCAGCCCAAAAGGCTATAGGAAAATGAGCATCAGCCAACATTGTTCTAGCTGCTTCAATTAGGGTTCTATTTTTCCTCTCAGCAACCCCATTTTGCTGTGGGGTTCTTGCAATACTAAATTGCCTAGTAATTCCTTTCCTGGCACAGAAATCATCTAGCTTCTTATTCCTAAATTCACCACCATTATAACTCCTAAGCATTTTAACTTCATTGCCAGACTTCTTCTCAATCTGAGTGATAAAATCAATTAGAATATCAGCTGTGTCACTCTTCATAGCTAGAAAGAATGTCTAAGTAAACCTAGAAAAGTCATCTGTGATAACAAAGCAATATGACTTACCATTCAAACTTTCTATATTGGTTGGACCAAATAGGTCCATATGAAGCAAGTGAAGAGGTCTAGAACTAGAGTGCACCTGTTTGGACTTGAATGAGACCTTGTGCTGCTTGCCTTTAAGACATGCAACACAAGAGTGGTCATTGTGGAAGGCCTTCTCAGGCAAACCATCAACCAAGCCAAGTCTCACAAGCCTATTAATATTCTTAAAATTTATGTGCCCTAGTCTCCTGTGCCACAAATTACTCTCATCTACTGAAGCTTTAGCATAAAAACAAGACATATTGTTATTCATTCTAATCCCATTTAGATTCACATTGTATATGTCTTTATGCCTAGGTGTTCTATATTCAATATATTTCTCATCAGGGATCTTATAATCCTTGCTTAACACCAAACATTCAGTATCAGTAAACAGAACTTTATTTTTGTTATCACAAACTTGTGATACACTAAAAAGATTGTAATCAAGTTCTTTTACCAGAAATACGTTCTCAAAACGCAAGTTCTTGGTGAGAAGGGTTCCTTTGCCTGTGATAGTACCGTATCCGCCTCCAAAGTAAACCTTATCACCATCTTTAATGGGAGTGAAGTTCGTTAGATAGTCTTCCTTCCCAGTCATGGGCCTTGAGCATCCACTATCCCAATATCCATAATCATTGACCTGTTTTTGAATGCCCTGCACATAAAGAAAACAAATTAGTTTTCTTTGGGAACCCAAGCCTTAGAAGACTTGGATTCATCTGGTTGTTCAATAAGAACAGACTTACTTCTCATAACAACCCCATTTTCATCCTTCTTAGGATGAAATACCCAGTTAACCCCAATAGGTTTTGTAATGACCTTTGAAATGTAATTGAATCTGTTGCAGGTCATTGAAATCCCATTATCATCAGGGTTTTGATCTTTCTTGGGTCTCCATGTTAAGCTTGAAGAAGTTTTAGACTCCTTACCCTGTAGTTGCAAATATTTAGGTCTGGTCACGTTTCTGTCAGCGTTGGAATTGGTCTTGTCAACGCTGAAATTACCATTGTCAGCGTTGAACCTAGGGTTTGCTACAGAAACCCATTGCCTATTAGACCAAGTATTTGTCTTTTGAAATGGTCTTTGTCCATGAGTGTTAGACCCTCTAGTAAAGAATGGGGCAGGTCTAATCACTTGTGGACTTTGCTGCACACAAGGTTTGGGTCTGACAACGTTTGACTTCCTAACAACATTGACTTTGTTCCTGTCAGCGCTGGCTTTGGGAGCGTTGACACACTTATATGCCAAGTGTGAAGAGCTACCACAAGTATAACAGGCTTTTCTAGACACAACCCTAGGTCTAGAAGAGAAGAAGCCTGTTCCATCATTGCTAACTTGGCTCTTAGGTGACCTAGTATTCCTATACATCTCTGTATACTTAATGCTAGGTTTTCTAACAGTGTTGGAGCCAAGGTCAACAGCTTTACCAGTGATTGGGTTAGTAACCTTAATGGGTTTTGACTCATTAGGACTTTCACATAGCAAGCCACCCTTAACAAATAATTTAGGGTTAGCTTTCTTCCATTCATTCAGGTCAGTCAACTTTTGTTGATACTCTTCAACTGGGGTGACAACTCTTGGTGGAGGAATGAATTCCTCCTCTTGGAGTTCTGGCAAACCAGTCCAAGATAGGTCCTTTTGTTGGACACCATAGAAGTCACCAGCTGGTGGTGGAACCACAGAGTAGTCTTTCATCCCAATCCCAGTCATGTCCTTAGGATCCCTTTGTTTACCCACACAGTCTCCTAGGGTTTGAGTGGCTCTATCAAATCTTTGAATTTTAAGGACAACATTGTCTTTATTCTTAATGGCCTCATCTAATTTGGCCTGTAACTCACCATTAACCCTTTCCATGATGTTTCTAATATCCATACTAGCATTTAACTCATGTTTTAAGATATTTATTTTATCTTTTAAGTCAAATTCCATTTTCTTGTATTCAGAAACTATCTTCTCAGTTTGAGTGAGAGCTAGTTGGTAATTAGACAGTTTGCACTTTTCAGTGCTCACATCACTTAATAATCTTAACACTTCTTTGTTAAGTTTCTTAGTGTTTAACCTACAACCTTTATTACAAAAAGCATCATTGTATACCTCATTATCAGATGAAGAGGAGGAGTGTGCCATGAGAGCATATTCAACATGCTCTTCTTCTTCAATTTCAGCAACCAAAGCTTTATCCTCTTCCACATCCTTAGCCAGATAGCTCCAATCCCATCCCATACCATCAATTCCTTGAACTGCAACCATGGCTTTAGGATCCTGAGCTTTAACAACTTGACTTGAGGGTTTACCAGCATCAGATCTTCTAGGAGATCTGCATTCCCTCATTAAGTGCCCCATACGATGACAGTTGTAGCATTCAACTTTGGATTTATCAAATCCAGCTGTGTCTTTTGCATTGAAGGTCATCTTCTTCTTAAACCTTCTGTTCCACCTGTTTGCTCTTATACTAGCAAGAGCCATGTTCCACTTAATGTCCATCTCTTCCAAGTGCTCATCACTTATCTGCTCAAGGTCCTCATATGTAATCACTGAACCATTGGGCAAAGAATCAATATAAGCACATACAGTATCCAAATCCAAACCAGCAGGTTTAACTCTTGGGGAGTCACTTTTGAATGTGTCAACGTCTGAGAAGGAGACGTTGACAGGACTTGTTCCAGCGCTGACATATGATGATCCAGTAACTGGATGCATGTAAGAGTCCTTCTGATTGAATTGACCTTCACTATGAGAGAAGAAGGCCATGTTATTGTTGGTAGACTTGCTTCCATGCTCTAAAAGAGTTTCATCTTCCAACAGCCTTAGTTTGTTGTAGATGTCATCAAACGTGGAACTTTTGTAAGTATTATTGGCAAGAATAGATCTTGCCTCAATCTTCCACGCCTCACCAAGACTTTTAAGAAAAGTAGCATTAATGTCAACATCACCAAGTTGTGTCCCCATGAAGGACAATTTGCTTGTAATGTCAAGCAATCTGCTTCTCACACTACTCAGCTTCTCATTGGGTTGTGCTTTGAAAACAGCATAATCATGCATGAGTTGTTTCTCCTTTTCTTGCCCAAAGGTCTTTAGTAGAATCATAACCTCTGTATTTATGTTGGTTCTCTTGTCCCAAAGAGACTTTCAGAATATTTAGGGTTTTCATGTCAACCCTTTTCTTTGCTATGTCTTCAGTAGACACAGCTCTACCATCTTCAGGTTTTTCTTTCTTATCTTCTTCAGAACATCCAACAACAGCTGATCTTTGAGAAATAGCATCAGCAATCTTTTGGGCTTTATCGAATGTGTTTCCATATTCAATGATCTCCCAGAGTGTGTAGTCATAGATCCCTAGATATTGCTCAAATTTGAATTTCCACAATTCAAAGTTGGTTGCATCAAGCATGGGAATCTTGATGTTTGGTAAAGGTGAGGAGGAGGAGGAGGAGGAGGAGGTTATTTCTGACATGATGTTGTTAGGGTTTTTGAGAAAATTAGAGTTTTGATGATTTTTTTAGGGTTCTTGTGTTCTTTAAGATCAAAAGTTCCTCAACAAGCTCTGATACCACTTGTGGATCCCAAACTTAGATCGATTTAGCTTTATGTATACGAGATTAGATCAAGTAATACACTTAGAGAAACCTTTGTATATGCTTATGATAATCAAAGTGTTATGCGGAATTAACACTTAAACAAGAACACACAATGATATAAACAAACTTTCACTTTGATTAATGATATTAAACTTGCTTACAATGAAAGTAGTTTACGAATGAAAACTTATATATGAAACATTAACCTAAAGGTCTTCTTTTATAGACATAAGAAGCCTTGTACAATAATCTACGTATCAGTTATTCTTGGTAAAGATAAATATAGAAAATACATTGTTGTTCCTATCTTTACTAGAAGTAATCTAGAATACAATAAACGCGTAGAGTATATCTTCCCATCAGTGCTTGTCTTCAATGTGTCAACGCTTGACTTTATCTTGTCAACGCTTAGGCTGTCAGCGTTTGTTTTGCTCTTGTCAACGCTTGTTTTACTCTTGTCAGCGCTCAAGTAAACTGGCTTATAATTTATTCCCAACAGTTTCCTCAGTCCCTCTTAGGTTGTCTTGAGGTATACACAAACATCTATTCCTAAGGGAGTTTAGTTAAATGATCTAGGTATAAGGGAATAATTCCTTAAAAAATCCTTCCTTTTTGGTATAACCCAAAGCCTTAATGGCTCCGATCTTTGAAGAATCATCATAGATTCCACTACCATTTATCACATGGTCAAATAATGTAAATGATCAAATCTTCAAATCACATGATAAATACTCAGGGTAGTCTACAGATGGTGTTGAATCCAAGATCGTTAGACTCAAACAATCAAAACCGTTTTACCTAGAGTAATCATCATTCATATGATTTAACATAGCCGAATGAAACAATAATTAAAACAAGATGTCTATCAAAGACGAATTCTTCCCGAAGGGTTTGTATTATTGATTAACACAAACCGCTCTAGGTGTGTGTACATTCAATCCCACACCTAAAGATCAAAGCAACAGTAGGTTACATTGTAGTATTGAATGAATGAATAAAGCCTACGGCTTACATACATGATTTATCAAATCATGAATGCCACACGTGCGTTGGTCAATCCAAACGGTATCACATGAAACTCATAATGTTCATTACAAGTTATGGATGTAGTGATTGGAATAAATAATCTCCTTCGCGGACGCGAACTTGATAATAACAACCAGACCGTAGATCAAATTTTTGGAACATACGCTAGAACCTTGTAAATGATCGAACAAATCTTTCATCTTAGGTAATGGATATCAATTTTGATCGTCAATTTATTCAGTTCACGATAATTAATGAATATGTTGGAAATACGTTTTTACGTATTTATGAAGGATCAGTCGCTCCAACGATATATTAATGTAATGGGCTCGTGATCTATTTAGTAAATGTATAACCCGTTAAGCCCACATGTAGGGTGGGCTATATAACCCTTCCTAGCATGTTAGGAAAGGTAAGCTTTTCATTATTCATTTAACCCATCTTTACTTTCTCTCTCTACATCTCTTCTCCTCTCCTTTCTCTCTCTAGTTCATATCAAGATCCATCTATCTCTCTCTCTCTCTCTCTCTCTCTCTCTATTTAGATCAATCCAACACTTGTAACAATCTTTTAGAAATCATAGACCTGCAATTGGTATCAAGAGCTATGGTTGATTGATTGTTCTTGTGTTTGTTTTAATTAATTTTGGTGGGTTTTGATTTTATCTAGCTTAAATCTTGAAAAGTTTGTGTTTTTATGCTTTAAATCATAGTCAAATCTTTGGATTTACTTATTTTATATAAACCACAAATCTTTATATTCAAATCTTGAAAGATTTTCTATTTTATTTAATTGATATTCAAATTTTTAATTTTATCTTTTTAATTTTTTTTTAATTGATAGTCAATTTTTTTTTATAATTTTTTTTAAGTATTTTTAAGTTTGAGTTTAAATTGTTAGACAAATCTTTGTGTTTATTTTTTTAATTTTTTTTAAGTTTACAAATCTTTGTGTTTACTTTTTTATTTTTTTAAGTTTGCAAATCTTTGTGTTTATTTTTTTTAGATAAATCTTTGTGGTTTTCAAGTTTCTGTGGTTTTCAAGTGTCCAGTTTTGTCGTTTATCTGTGTAAGTTACCAAACAGCTGTCATCCAAACACTTTCTTCGCAAAAGGGTTACTTATTCCGAAGCATTCTCTGAAAAGTTCAAATATTCCGATTTTTTTTTCTGAAAACCCAGTTTTTTCCGAAGATTTCTCTGAAAATATCCAATATTCCGAAGATTTCTCTGAAAAGGTCAAGTATTCCGAAGATTGGTTAAATCTCTGAGAACCCAATTAATCTGAAAATCCTAATATTCCGAATATCCATCATTTATCTGAAAATCCAGATTATTACGAAGAATTTCTAATTTTCTGAAGAAATGAAGGATTGTGCACCCTAACTCGATTCAAACACAACGGAACCCAAACACAGACTAAGACACTTGACTCACTTTTTCGTCTTATCGACTGACCATTTTAGACTCTCCAACTCACTGACACACAAAACTTGGACGACACCAACACCTTCGACTCCACACCTAGACTCACACAACATCTCGTGATTCAACAATCAAGACTCAAACAGATTCAAACATAACGGGCACCAATATAACTCGACACATTTTAGAAACCCTCACTCGACTGAAAAACCAACAGTTTCAAAGCTTTGAATCACACTCAAACCAATCACACCTCACTAACACATCAACACTCGACGCCAATCCAAGAAACACAAACACACAAACCAAATCTCACTTACCCGACTTCACCCACAGACTCCTTTTTTATTTTTATTTTTTACTGAATCAACCCAAACCTCACAACACTCACCTCGACTAACTTACGACTCATCGAGACCCTATTCTCACAGACCCATACTCGACTCACAATCACAAAAGACTCTATTTTTTCTTTCAACCTAGACTCGATCGTCCAACAAATCCACACAACACACGATCTCCGTATAAAAAGACGTCATCGATCAAGACAAGGACTCACACCAAAAATAAAACATTAAATTAAACCTACCCGAAACCCTTATACAAATATCTTGATACCTTCCTTGTATCGAAGTGTCACTCTAATATAAACAGAACATCTGTTCGGTTACAAGTTGTGTTCGTTAATTGATAACGACAATCAACAGATCATGGTTATGAGATTCATGAACTTCTTTGGGTTTGATTGGTATTGGATTAAGGGATCTGTTTGAAGTTATTTGAGATTGATGTTTAAAGTTGCTTGAAAGATTTGAGAGGCAGAGGAAACAAAGGCCGTGAGAGAGTTTTTCAGTAGTGTGTTTTGCTGAGAAGTGAAAGAGAGAGATAAATGGGAAATAAATAAGGCGGAGGTTACGAAGTGGGAAGGGAGGATTTTAGGGTTGCAAGTCTTTGGATTTAGTGATTTATATAAAGAAAAGGGGGGAGGGGGCGGAGAATATTAAGCCAAATGGAGTGGGTAAAAGATAGCCACGTGGGGTTGCATTTGCCACGATTTTTTCAAAGTTTTTAAAACAGTTTATTCATTTATTTGTGTTTTGGACTAATTATTCATATCAGTAGAATACGTATTCAAAACGTAGGATAGGTTTGTCTTTTGGTGTTACGTGTTTGAGTGAAGCCACGTCTTTTGCATCTGCCATGTTTTTTTTGTATTTGGCCATGATTGTATCTAATCAATTCGAATTTGTAAACCTAAAAACATTTAATAATACAAAATACAGAAAGATTTAATAAAATTCGAATTTAATACAAACATTTTTTTGTATTTGGCCACGTAAATTTTTTTTTTAATAAACGTTTTTTTGTATCTGGCCACGTTTTTTATGTATTTTACACAATAAAGTTTTTTGTATTTGGCCACGATTAGGTGATTGTTTGGGCTTTCTAAAATAAATTTTACACATTAGGTGGGTGATTAGGTGATTGTTTGGGCCACGATTAGGTGAATATCTTCGGTTAAGATTGGGAGTTAATATGTTTGGGCTTTCTATCTAACAATTCAGAGTTCTAAATGTTTTAAACACATTAACTTTACACGTTTTTCAAAGTTATTCACGCGTAATTTATTGTGGACGAAATTTATTCACGAGTAAGTTTTTCACGTTTTTGGCTAAGTTAAATCGGGTCGTGTCAAAATAATTTTGTTAAATTGGTTGTCGGGCCGTTCACTAGATTGACCGAAGGTTGATTTAATTAGTTTACAGACTTTCTTTTTGGAAGCCGCGGTTGAATTGAACTCCGGTTTAGTTTATCATCGTTTGAGCCGAGTAAAGAGTTATATCATCAATCGTAGACTTTTGAAAAGTTATTTACGGATCTTTCGTTGGTTTTTGTCATATCCCGAGATCAACAACGACCAAAATTATTTGTCATCAAACTTTCAATTGATTCGTTGAATTCGATGTTTCAAGAGGGAGAATTGCATTTAATGCAAGACAAAGCTACAGAAAGTGGTATAACTTCATTTCGACTTCTTCAGTCTCATCTTGTGAACATTTCATGGCTTCAAGGGGGGTAGCGAATTTGTGACACTATTTGGTCAAGATCGTCATATATTCACGGAATCGATGTTCATCATCTTGAACCAACTAGCATAGCAACTCCACAATGAAGACTTTAATCACTCTACATCAGAAACAACATATCAGGATCTTGTGACACAACTCACGCCTTTCCTCCAAATCAATATCATCAAGTCTGAAAATTCAGGGATATGCCGGTCACTTTTTCGAGACACACAAATCGAGCTTCAAGTTTTCCGTGGTACACTATTGAAACTTTTGTCATCGGTCTCGTCTTCGATTTATGAAAAATCCCGACTTCAGCAAGCGTGTGATAATGGAGTGCGAGATTCAATGATGCAAGAGGAAAATGATCATACGATTGACGCATTGGAGGCTGCTAAAAATTTTAAGGACATGGAATCAACAGTTAAGCATAACATCAGCAACACATCAGGGAATGTTACAGATATCTCTTATGATGACACCATACCCGTTTATGATGAAGAGCCTACACATATGGTACAATGTAATGTTGTATATGATGTCTATGTGGATGAACTAACGCATGTTGAGCATTCCGAACCTATTTATGACAAACATTTTATCACTTTAGATTCATCCGATGTGCGTCATAATGGGGGAGAGATTGTTTTTTTTTGGTAAAAGGGTAACAATGACCCCGGTAAATAGAACCAAAAAAAACGTTGAAGTACAAGGAATGTGGCTGAAATGCCACATTAACCGCAAGCTACAGGCAGCTTGTTAAACAAAATGTTTATGACAGGCCATAAACATTAACTAGCCTAGAATACTGGAAATAAATAAACTAGACAAGAACCAAGATGATAACATAAAGTTCCGAATGCTATAGTACATCATGATACATGCTTTATGTCTGCTTCGTTAACTGATTCCAATTCCAAGGTTAAAGAGCTCGAAACGATCGTAGCTCAGCAATCGAAAGAGCTTGAGGATGCCAAAATTGAATTTTCAAAGAAAACGGATAAATTTGAATAGTATTTTGAAAAACTTGAAAAGTCAAACGTTGTTCTTGAACGAAAATTAGATCAAACAGTTCTAGATTCTAAAGCTGAAAAGGATATTCTTTTGAAACAAATTAAGTTGCTAGAATCTAAATTGGCATCCCAAGATAAATTGGTCAAAGAGAATGAGACTTTAAAGGCTCAGATTCAAGAAAAGGTCTTTGCTATAGCTGCATTGAAAAACGAATTGAGGAAAACTAAAGGAACTAGTGTGGACACTAAGCTTGATAAACCATCAATCTTGGGGAAACCGCCTACAAATTAGTTCATTCGACAACCGACTGCATTTAGATCCGAGCGATCACAATCCTCGAGACCGTGGTTTGCCTCCGAAGTTGATTTGGTTCATTTTTCTAGACCAGTCACCCCACCAACTAGGCCTAATGTGACTAAAACAACTTTAGCAAGACCTAATCACATGATTGCCTCTAGTTTCTCTAAAAATACCAAGACCACGTCTAGAATTAGTTCAAATGACGTTGCCATAAATCTGGTCTAAAGGAAGCTAAGCAAAAGACACATATAAAGATAGCAATGTCAAACCTAGTCAGATGCCTTCTAGATTACCCAACACTGCTAACCTTAGCATGTCATCTCCTAGGAGCATCGATCAATCATCTAGGAATTACTCGGACATTAAATATGCTACTTGTAAAACATGTAGGAAATGTGTCTTTAGAGCCAATCATGATTCCTGTATCAAAAAATTACTTAATGAAGTGAACTCCCGTGCTAGACTTAAATCCCAGTGGGTGGCTAAAATTAAACCTATTGGTAAAATGTGGCGCCCCACTGGTAGAACTTTCACTCTTATAGGAAAGGAGTCCCCTTTAACTAGGATAGTCTCCGATTCTACTAAGACTACTAGGGAGGAAATTGATAAGGATGATACATCACTTAAGCCTGAACTTAAGGTTTTCTATAAAAGAAAACGTTTGCCAACTAAGACAAGTGAATTATCTCCTCAGGTCACCTCTGGCACAAGTAAGACCAACGATGACTCCCCACTTGTTTCTAAGATAGATATCGCTAACCCACATAAAAGCATACAAACTCCTGATGAGAATGCAGGTACCAAAGTCCACGTTCAACAAGAACACTATGGTCCGATCTTTACATATCCTTCAACTAAGGACACTCTCAGAGTTTGGTTACTAAAGAAGCTGATATCAAAGAAACAAGTGTCTCAGGGGATTCGCAGTTAAACATCGTGTGTAACAGGACTTATTTTTTTTGGTAAAAGGGTAGCAATGACCCCGGTAAATAGAACCAAAAAAAGCGTTAAAGTACAAGGAATGTGGCTGAAATACCACATTAACCGCAAGCTACAGGCAGCTTGTTAAACAAAATGTTTATGACAGGCCATAAACATTTACTAGTCTAGAATACTGGAAATATATAAACTAGACAAAAACAAAGACGATAACATAAATTTACGAGGAGAATAATAAAAAATCAACATGGGATCAGCCAGTTGGAGTGCTTGCCCCAATATGAGTATTGAGAAGATTCACCGATTCATCAAAGACGACCTCGACTCCATCCTCCTCCTCATTATCTTCCTCGCTTACTTGAGCCCCTTCATCAATACCAGGCATGGACAAAGATGAAAATTTATTAGATGTAGAAACACTGCTCATTTGAGCTTTAGCCTTGTTCGTACCATTAAGATTGCTAGACTACTGCAACTGACCAGATTTAGTATTCAACTTACTACTATTATCAGCACTCGTACTTGTAGTATCCAAGTGAGTTTTTGGGCGAAAAACAACCGTCTTACCTGCTTGGAAACCCTTGCTCAATGGAACACCTCTCGGAACTTGATTCCCTAAATTACCTTTGTACTTCTTCCTCTTGCTTTGCACTTGTTGGAACCCATCATTATCAACAGGAATGACCAAAAATATTACAAGTATGACATCTAGGCGGTTTCCATTCGTATTCAACTCGAATTAACTCCTTAGTACAACTAGAGCCTTCAAGATCAGGGACACCAATAGTAACGTTATCTATAAACTCCGAATCAGCATTCATCTCAATAAGACAACGAGCAAAACTACAACGACCCCAAGACTCTTTGCACATAGTATCAGTATAATTATCCATCATAATAAGCTTACCAAGAAACGAAGCAATTAAACTAATACCTTCCTCTTCAAATACCTGTAGCGGTACAGGGTTCGATCCCCTGCATCTCCATATCTTATTTATCACTTGAGGATGATTTGGAACACGTGTTGGAGAATCTTGAGGTTGAATATGAATGGCAGCCTCCCCGGTGTGATACTTGTAAAATTTTTGATCATACGGATCTAGATTGCCCGAATGTGTCTAAGGAAGTTAATTCGAAACCTGGTGATGGTTTTGAACAGGTTAAACGAAAGAAGAAACATGGTAGTAAGCCTCGCCTTATAGAAGGTCTTAAATTTACTAAACCTAAAGCTACTTGGGTTATAAAGCAATCGAAGACGTCTACTTCAAAGAGCAACAATTCTGAAAATATTTTGGAATTAAAAAATGCGTTTGAGAAATTGCGTGATAATGAGGCGGTTCTGGAGGAAGTGCAACATGTTGAGACGACGGCCCCAAGCCAAGGTAGTACGTCCACGGTAAGGGCTATTGATCCTAGTTCTAGTGAGATAAATACAATCCAAAAAAAAACCCTAGTAACAAATAATGGCGACAGAAAGTTTTTCATACGATTCTACCTTCATGTTCGTTTAAATCATGCAATCAAGTAAAAATTGGGTTTTTATTTTCGTCTAATCATTGATTGGTCGTCGATCAAAGTTTTTTTTTTTTTTTTATTTGGTCAAATGGTTTGACTACTGTAAGGTTTCATTAAGTTTCTTGTCGGCATGTTTGTGCTCCCATAGTCGGTTCTTTCATAATTAATATATTGATTGTGACGTTTTTTATTCTTTGTGTCTTTTGGATTACTTTGTTCGCTGGTCTACTCTTTATTTTTTTATTAGGGTTTTTTTTTAAGAGTTCGTAATTTCTGGGAATTGGTTTGTTCGCTTGACTTTGTTACTCAGTTTTGGCTACTAGTTAAATCGATTCGACTGTTGGTGCAAATTTGTCTAAGATTCATCATGTCTTCAAAACCAAGTGTTGAGGTAATTGAGTCTATTGCATCTAAGATTAATGCTATGCAGCCACTTGATATTAAAAAGGTGCTTGGATTGCTTGGGGTTGTTATCACCAAGATTCAAGATATTCGTGCTGTTGGGCAAGAAATTAAGGATAGAAAGGATCCTGTGTGTGCATTGATTTCTAAAGAGCGTTCTAAGGAAATTGTGGCATTATTGTGTAAACTTGAAACTGATATGATTGCTTTTCCCCATGTGGTTAAGGCAACCTCTTCTAGTGATGGTTTCGTTGACTTGATTGAAAAAGCTGCCACCATTAATGGAATGCATCCGTGTAATCTACATGATGTGTTGGAGTTATTTGGTGTTACGATTCGTACGGTTTGTGATGCAGGTGTATTTATGCATAAACTAAAGATGAATAAATATCCATTATGGGCATTGCTTTCTCAAGATCGTGCTAAAGAAATTCTGGATCTACTTTGCAAGTTTGAAGTTGGAATGGTTACATCCACTAATCAAGGTATTAACTCTGATGGAGTCTCATCTTCATCTAATTTTCATTGTGTTAGTGACAGTGTTTGTGAAGGTGTTAATATCTCGATCCCTAGGAAGGTTGTTGAGAAAGTAAATACTCGCTACCACAATACTTTATATGGTTATTTTCTTGGTAAAAGGATAGCGTTTCCTGTGGTGGAGTATTTTGCTAAGAATAACTGGGCCAAACATGGTTTGAAGCGTATTATGATGAATGAAAAAGGATTTTTCTTTTTTCAATTTGGGACTTGTGAGGGGCTTAATGCGGTTCTTGAAGGTGGTCCGTGGATGGTAAGGAATTCGCCTATTTTTCTTAAGAAATGGACTATAAATACGTACCTTCTAAAAGAGGAACTAACTCGCATTCCGGTATGGGTTAAGTTTCATGATGTACCGCTACAGGTGTTTGAAGAGGAAGGTATTAGTTTAATTGCTTCGTGTCTTGGTAAGCTTATCATGATGGACACTTATACTAATACTATGTGTAAAGAGTCTTGGGGACGTAGTAGTTTCGCCCGGTGTCTAATTGAAATGAATGCTAATTCGGAGTTCATGGAAAACATTACTATTGGTGTACCCGATCTTGAAGGCCCTGGATTCACTAAGGAAACTATTCGTGTTGAGTATGAATGGAAACCTCCTAGATGCCCTACTTGTAATATTTTTGGTCATTCATTTGATACTTGTCCGAAAATTGTTAAACCTAAAGTGGTTGAAAATGTGACAACTCATGTTGATAGTGATGGTTTCCAACAAGTGCAAAGCAAGGGGAAGAAGAACAAAGGTAACTTAGGGAATCAAATCCCAAGAGGTGTTCCATTGAGCAAGGGTTTTCAAACAGGTAAGTCTGTTGTTTTTCGTCCAAAAAATCACTTGGATGCTACAAGTAAGAGTGGTGATAATGGTAAAAAGTTGAATACTAAATTTAGTCAGTCACAGCATCCTAGTGGTCTGAATAAAGGTACGGATCCAATGAGCATTGTTTCTACCTCTAATAAATTTTCAACTTTGTCCAAGTTTGGAATGGAAGAAGTGGTTCAAGTTAGCGAAGAAGATAATGAGGAGGAAGTCGAGGTTGTCTATGATGAATCTGTAAATCTTCTCAACACTCATATTGGGGCAAGCACTCCAACTGGTTGATCCTATGTTGATGGTTTATTATTTTCTTCCTAATTTTATGTTTTCGTCTTGGTTTTTGTCTAGCTTATATTTTTCATCATTCTAGACTAGTTAATGTTTATGGTCTGTCATAAACATTTGTTTAACAAGCTGCCTGTAGCTTGCGGTTAATGTGGTATTTCAGCCACATTCATTGTACTTCAACGTTTTTTTTGGTTCTATTTACCAGGGTCATTGTTACCCTTTTACCAAAAAAAAAGATTGTTGAGACCCCTAAAGATGCTGGTGAATCTTCTAGTAAACCTAAACATTCATTTGGTCCATTAAATCTTGCTAACATTAGTGATTCGCATGACGATGAAGTTTTTGCATCTCAAGATGAGTGTGCTGCTTATATGTCGTCGGTTGGTGGAGGCCACTCTCTTGAGGATGAATTTGATATGTATGATGATTAGTATGTAAATCAGATTTATGATTTACCTGGTCAACTTAAGGAGTTTCGAGACTTTCAACTTCAAAGGAGTGGTAGGAAGTAGATGTACGTCTTTGTAGTCTTAAGGGGGGGTTGTCCCCTTAAGTAGGGATGTTTTGTTATAGCTTTATTTGCTTGGATGTTGCCTATGTATCGGGATTTGATATAGGACTTCACCTATATCCTATGTACTTAATTGGTTTTTTTGGAGTAATATATTTTACCGGGGTTGCATTCCCCTTTACCCAAAAAAAAAATACCTGTAGCGGGACATCATGAAACTTAACCCATACCGGAATACGAGTTAGTTCCTCCTTTAGAAGATTCGTTTTCATAGTCCATTTCTTAAGGAAAAATTGGTGAATTACGAACCATCCACGGACCACCTTCCAGAACCGCATTAAGACCCTCACTAGATCCAAATTGAAAAAAGAAAAAACCTTTCTCATTCATCATGATACGCTTAAGACCATGTTTTGCCCAGTTATTCTTAGCAAAATACTCAACCACAGGGAATGCAATCCTTTTACCAAGAAAGTAACCATATAAAGTATTATGGTAGCGAGCATTTACTGTTTCAACAAACTTCCTAGGAATAGAGATATTAACCCCTTCATAGACATTTTCAGAATTAAACGAAGAAGAGACTGCATTAATACCTCCATTAGTAGACGTAACCGTATCACCTTCAAATCTGCAAAGTAACTTCAAAATTTCTTTAGCACGATCAGGTGAGATCAATTCCAACAACGGATGTTTCTTCATTCTTAATTCCTGCATAAATTCACCCGCGTCACCAACCGTGCGAATCGTTACACCAAATAGTTTCAAAACCGCATGTAGATTACACGGTTGCAAACCATTAATGGTAGCAGCCTTAGCTTCAAGGTCTGTTTCCTTAGCCATTTGTGCAGAGTGCACACTCGAACCACCTGAACTGAGTGAAGAAGTGCTGCTAGTTAAATCCTTATGGCGTTCACACAAAACTTTATAATAAAGCATAGTGGTCTCCTTAGGTAAAGTAGACCATTTAGGAAATTTGTTTGCCTTCACACCATTTGCAAACACTTCAATGTCACGCACAGTATTCAAAGGAACAGAGAACAAATTAGATATCTCCTCTAACGTTACTAAAACCTCAAGAGTAGACACCTTAACAACATCCATCCAACCTGTAAACAATGGCTTATCACTTTCATTGCTCGAATCCACCATAGCTTCAACAAATCGATCAAACGAACCACTAAATAATAACCCAACGCACTAGCAACAAGAGCACAATTTATTAAAACTCAATGCCACGTGAAGACAATGAGAATCTTAATGAGAACCGGCCAAAACTTGCACTAATAATTAATTTATACCAAAACCCTAACTTAATCACACCAACCGAGACCCCACTTAAATAATCAGCCGCACAATTTATAGGTCAGCCGCCAAAGAAGGTCAGCCGCCAAACCTACTAGAATGTCAGCCGCCAAAGAAAGGAAGGAAGGTTTATCGCCGATGATAAACTCGATCTTCAAAGAAAGGAAGGTTTATCGCCGATGATAAACTTATCCTTACAACGAGAAATTAATTTTTCTCGGGCATGAGCTAATATTAAAAACATTCAATGTTTTTAAGCTCATGCAAAATGTCTCACATTCAAATTACAGTACCCGATCTTCAGAGAAAGGGAAGTTTATCTACGCAACCGTAACTTACCATCAAAACGAGAAATTAATTTTTCTCGGACACGAGATTACATTAAAACTATTCAACGGTTTTAAGCTCGTGTATATGGCTCCTCGCTAAATGACAGACGATGACCCAGACTTCAGAGAAAGGGAAGTTTATCTACGCAACGATAACTTACCCTCATAACGAGAAATTAATTTTTCTCGGTCATGAGCTTGTATTAAAACATTCCAAGTTTTAAGCTCATAAAGAAAAGTGTATCTTTTAAATAAGATAACTTTTCTTCTTAACGAGAAATTCATCTTTCTCGGTCATGAGCTTTACGTTAAAACATTCAAAGTTTTTCAAGCTCATGAAAACGACTTCTAAGTAAATGTCAACTTAGAACTCGTTCTTCAGTTAAAAGGAAAGTTTATCGCCGATGATAAACTTATCCTTACAACGAGAAATTAATTTTTTCGGGCATGAGCTAATATTAAAAACATTCGAAGTTTTTAAGCTCATGCACAATGACTTACAGTTAAAATATCAGACTGTAACTCGGACTTCAATTTTAGGAAAGCTTATCTTTAAAGATAGCTTATCCTTGTAACGAGAAATTAATTTTTCTCGGTCATGAGCTTGTATTAAAACATTAGTAACAATATTTTCCCATTTCAAATTTCATTTCAAATGATTTAATTATTTTGAAGTATGGGTCGAAGACTTTTATAGACATATTTGGTATGTAATAATAAAGTTTGTGTCGACACTCGATCCTCAATTATGCACAGCTTAGCTAACTAGGCATAATTCGGGAAGAGTCCTGGTTTGTTGGTTGTCGTTGCTTGATCCTTAAGTATGCATGATCTAGCTAATTATGCATAGTTTAGGAAGGGCAATGTAGTTTCAAATCAATTGGTCATCTTTACAACCGGTAGTGTTTTTGATAAATGTTTGGATGAGAATGTTTTTAAAAAAAATGGTGGATCCTTATGCAAGTAATTGTATTCTCCTTGACTCCTAGAGAAATTTTTTTTGAATTTTCTTGTGTTTCCTTGAAATCTTTTCTTTCATTTTGTGTTGACTTAGTAAGTCACCTTGACCGAGTAATTTTGGAAAATGTTTTATGTGTTGAATGTAACATGCGAATTTCATCGGAATCACGAGGGTGTTGATTAAATACCAAAGGGACTCGTACCGACGCTGAGAAGAGTTTTTAACAAAAATAGAAGACTGCCAAAGTAGAGGAAATCAGAGTTCAAGTGACTCTGAGGGGAATGACGAAGACTTCTCCTTCATCAAACGTATCGTACCTTATTTATTTTCTTTTCTCGTTCTTTTGATATGTTTAACGACACATGATAAATTGTTGAAGTTTACCAACTGTGCATTGGTAGTTAGAAGACAATTCCATTGCCGTCTTCGTTTATTCAAGTGAGGAATCCTCTTTGCTCGACTCAACCATCCTTGATTATCGATGGTTAAACGATAGATAGCCATAGTTGATATTTTTGTGGTAAACCCTTGTCTTTTATGTATTTATGTGGTAAGTGATCTGGTCGAGTGATCGTAAGTTGTGAGAACTTGAGACGACATTGCCCAATGAAGTCCGATCATGAAGAACACGTGCCATGTAATATATTTATAACTGTGAACGGCGATGCTATTGAGATTTTGACCGTGGTTGGGACGAAAGTGAGATGGTGTTCTTGTAATATCTTTTGTGTATAAATCCATGGGTGAGCGCCCTGCGATGACATACGTATGTATTTTTCTTTCCTTATGGATATGCATCCATAGCTAGCAAGCTTGTGAACCTTCTTTAACTTGCAATTTTCTTTTGACTTGACTCATCCGGGAATCATCTTAAATATCCTTATTTAATAATGGCTTGGCTGATTAGAAAGCATGAGTTAACTTGATTGAACTGATTGTTTTGGCATGGTTTGGCTATGTTGCCAACATGTCGTACTGTGGTTGTTTGTGCTTCATAGTGACTTTTGTGTTTGATTGGATTGTGATATCTTCGAGAGAGTTATGTACACGCCGAATGATTTCCGTATCGATGGGTTCATTTTCGATGAGCTAGGTTTGTATGTACATAATATTGCGATAAGATGTTTTTGTACGACTAGTAATAATTACTTCGTCTATGTATATTCTGAACGTTTTCGATGGGGTTATGTGTGACCCGTGCGATTTTATTTTGTGAGTAGTTGTTTTTATGAGATGATGAACCAATTGAAAGGACGATTCGAAGGTTGGAAGACATGCTCCGGACGTGTGTGATTGATTTTGGTAGTTGTTGAGATCGACACTTGCCGTTGGTAGTATCTTTGTACAACGACATTTACCATGGTAGCATTGAATCTGCAGCCTTTGAGGAATTATGATGATGAAAATGTGAACCTCCAGTTGGATAGAATGAAGTAGGAAAAAGTCAGTTGAATGGACTTGAAATGATTTGGGAGGCTACGGATAGATCGAGATGTTAAGAGATTGAAGCAAGGTATAATACTCATTCTGAAGGTGTGATGGAACCCGAGACATGAACCGAAGTCCACAACAGAACGTAAAGACTCCTTTAGGAAGAAGTACACTTATCTTTCTAGTAGTACGAAATGCGAGTATAAGAACCGGAGAGCGCCGGGACGTCGCTCCCTTAAGGTGGGGAGGATGTGATACCCCAAACACAACGTCAATTATTTAATCCTATTTTACGTATATTTTTGAAATTTTAAGAATTTTTATCGTGGAATTATTTGACGGTTTAAGTTGAAACCAACGTTTACGGTCGTAATTTAACGTTTGACGATTTAAGAAGAACCGATAACGACTACGATACCGACGGATGCCCAAAACTTACATTTTATTATCGATTGATCGATATTTGATTTTTCGAGATTTTTATTTTTATTACGTGTTAAGTCGAGTCGGAACCATATGTATAATTGTTTTGTGTGCGTTTGAACCATTTAAAGGTATTTTGAGGTAGCCGGGACTAAACCCGACTCTCGTAAAATTTTAAAATCGACTACTAGTCATAATCCCGCTCTTTAAATACTTGTTTGCCATTTAAGGCCAAAAGAAATCCATAATTGCATTTTGGTCCCTCCTAACCTTATAAAATAAACAAACAAACACACACACCCCATTTTAACACTTCAAAATTTCTCTCTTCCCCTCTTTCTTCTCTCAAACCTACGGCCAACATCCACCACCACCAATCCACCACCAAAAATGGATTTTTAAGAAATCTAAGCAATGACCCATGTTTGTAACATCATTTCAAGTAAATCCCACCATAAAAATCCACCATGCAACCACTTTAATTTTTCAAGATTAATTTTTGTAAAATGGTTGATTTGATCTAATTAAACACATGTATGGTTGTTCTATTGTTGCTATGATCTTAATTAAGTGATCAATCAAGCTTGGGATTATGTTTTTGGTGTTCCACAGCCCCAAAACCCACGAAATATGTGGGGGGTTTGGGTGTTCTTGGTGTTTTTGATCCATTTAATCATTGTAAGGTTCCATCTCCTTGTTATTATTATTTTATTATTATTATCTTTGAATTGCATGCGTGATTTATGAAATGGGTTTTATTGTGATTGTTCATACAAGTGATTAGGGATGATTAGGATGTTTTAGATTGATGTTATGGTGATATAATAGGTCTAGGAATCAATGGAATTGATTGGAAAGGCGATTTGTGATGATTTTAAAAAGGTTTTCTAGATCAGAAACTTTAAGGGTATTTTCGTGGGTTTAAGTCTAAGTCCAGGTCTAGATGATGAGATATTGTTGTAGAGCTTTTTTTTAGCTTCGTTTTGGTATAAGATAGAGCGTTTGACTCCAAACGAGTCAAAAGTTACGCTAGTTCGAATTTTCGTGTACCGGGAGATGAAAGTCGACATAATCCTTCGATTTTTGGTCAAATCTCGGGGACTATAAGTTGAGTTTCAAAAATGGTCAAGGGCTGTTCTCAGGCCCTAAACTTAGCATTTTGAGTCTATTTTCATAATCAAGAGTCGGATTTGCAAATGGTATTGGTTAAGATGGTCAAAATGATCTTACAAGTCGAGTGTGCAAAACTGTCCGAGTTTTGTACTTAAAAGATGTGTCGGGCAGAAGGTCTTAGAAGTGAAAACTTTTTATAAAATTTGGTATGGGGTTTCTACATATTATAAGTGATTTTTACAAATTTTCTCAGATTTTTAGGAGTGGTCTAAGTGGGGTAAAACAGCCCGTACATTCGGTATGTACCGGCAGAATTGTAAAATGCGCAATAGTTCAAATAAAGTATAAAATTGGACGTGTCTAGTAAATATCACTTGTATGGGTTTTTGGCGTGAGTTTATATGAACCTTGAGTGTTCTTAATTATGTACATACAGTACTTGAAGGTACTTGAATGTGTTGATCCATTACGTGTTTATTCGTTAGGTGTTGTATTTGATTTCCCGGGGCATCCTCATCGTCGGTGATCGATTTCTTTTACTCCGTAGTTACTAATACTACCACTACTACTTAAGGTGAGTCTATAGCCTCGCTCTTTACTTATTTCAAATGTTTTTACCCGCGAGGGGGATACATGCTATTTAAATGAAAATGAACATAAGTCATGAATGATTGTTGGACCCGAATGTTGCCTTAGAAATTGTGTTCAGTACCTAGTTGCAAAAGGCCCTAATTTCATGAACTATTAACTATTGTCTTGCCCTTGTGAAGGGGGAAATAGCCGCTTATACAAAGTGATAGTACTATGGGGTTGACTACCCTATCCGAGACGAGGGCTAGTACGTTGATACCCCCTGCGGACGATAATTTGTGATAAGAGATAAGGTATAATTGCAACTGATGCCTTTAGTAGGGGCACTGGTTTCATCTGAATCACGCCGGTAATTATTACGCGGGTGATTGAGTTAACGGTTTAGTGTCATGAGCTTAAACACAATTGTCTTATCCTTGAATAATAGATTGTTTGCGCGACAATGCTATTGAATGATCATGATTGGTTTTTAATACTTATGTTCAGCTTATGATTTGATAAACCTATAGATTCGCTCAACCTTTGTGTTGACAGTTTTAAGCATGTGTTTCAGGTAACCAAGATTGATAGCAGCGGAGCATGCGAGGATGGAAGTTGTTGTGGCTTGGCGGTCTACTTGTTTTTCCACCCTTATTTAACTTAAAACTCTCTTATTATTCTGTCATGTGAGCAAAAATGTACTTTTGGGTTGAGATTCAGTAGGGACCTAACGCAAACTCTGTTTAGTATTATCTTGGGATTTGGTAAACTGTAGACTTGTGTGATTTTAATAATGTTTAAATTTATGTTTAAACTTTTACGTCTCTTCGAGTCGTTTAATATAGCTTATGTGTGATGATAACTACGTAGCACCCAAATGTTGTAGTTCCGCTGCGCATAGCATTTGTTGGGGGTGTTATAAGAGCCGTTGGAACCTTGTCTTATAAAGAATGGACCATTTCCATATCTTCATTTCACCTCTTTTGCACACAAATTTCCATAGTCAATCCTCTTTATTAAATCATTCAAATCCTTGGTTTTTTTGGTTGATTACTAACTGTTTAGAAGTGAATCTTTCTTATCCCCTCTCATTGTAACACCCCATTTTGGTAAATGGAATATCACAGGTAATATGGCGTGTCATGAAAGCATGCAAGGTAGATCTCCAAAAACATTAAATGACCATGAATGGAAATACCAGAAACAAACGTCGGTAGTCCAAGTATAAGCTTAACACACATGAATATAAGTACTGAAATGGAAAAGGACTAAACAATGTCCAAAGAAATCAAGTAACGTAATGTATGGAAATTCATAAAGTAATGAAGGCTAGATATCTTCCAATTCGTGTGCACACACTCTTAAAATCTACGAGCGTCCTTGAGTACCTGCCGTTTGGTTACATGAAAGGAAAACGGCTGAGTATAACGCCTAGTGAATGGATATACAAGCATAACATGCTATGACATAAGCATAAAAGACTAATAGCAGCGGAAATGTATAAGTCCTAGATAACGTGGAACATGTTCATAAAACTAGTGTTATAGTTTGAAAAGACTATGTTTTTATATGAAAACTGTATTAATTAGCCAATAGCCTATATAGGTCATGAGGTTCCACCGTGCATGCATACATGGAGGGGAGACCTCATCATGCAATTAAAGGGGTTGCCTCTAATTAATTAGTCTGGGTAGGAGGGATCAACTCCTTGTGAAGGATGCAAGGCACACATCGCATTCACCATGAATATCCTGTAAAACATGTAACTAGGATGCACCCATACGCCCCACATGAGAGTATAAATATAAGGCCAAAACTGAAAAGGGACGCCACGAGCAATCACTCCGCTGTGGGGAAGTCATAACACTGGTGCCTCTAGTGCTATGGGTATGGTACCTCCATAACTAGGTGACACTTGTCATGCATGTATATGGATTAGGCATTTAAAACTAAGCATAAGTAATCAAAACATATAAAACATATACTTGGGAAAACAGTTGGCTACAAACGTGGAATCCTAATAAGGAAAGAATGTCCATACTGAAGGACGGGAAATCCGTACCTTGTGTCCAGTGAACGAGGAAAGATGAAAGGATGAATACTCCTACTCCGACCTCACTAATGCTACATAAATAAGGGACATGTATAAGTCGTCTGATTACTGAGTATGTTACTGGTTATCATATGTTCTTAGCTTGTTTTATATGTTTTTGTCTTATTTACTGTTTTAAATCATCTACTATATTAATCATGTATTTCATGTATTCTGATTAAGTATTATCTTGTATTCTTGTATTATTATACTTGTTGTGTAATAATAAGTAACTTTCTAAAAATAGCAAGTTTCCAAAAATAGAATGTTTTCAAAAATAGAAAGTTTCCAAAAATAGACCAGTTTCTAAAAACAGATTAGTTTCTAAAAATAGAAAGTTTCCAAAAATAGTAAGTTTTCTGAAATAGAAAGTTTCTATATTTAGAAATAATTTGGATTAATAAGCTAATAATATAAGCTAGTGTTTACTGGTTAAAAGTCATAAGTCATGTAATTAATAGTATAGTTTATTAAATAAATATCATGGTAATTTAATAAACTATAAGTTATATGATTTAATTAAATAAAGGCATGATTTAATTAAATTAGTCTAATTAAAATACTTAGGTTAGTCATGAATTATTATATTTAATAATTATAACCTAAGTCATGTTTTATTAATTAATTATAGTCCATGTTTTAAAAATTAATTAACAATTATAGTCTAAATTAAATGGTAAACTACTTAGGTTAAAAACATGTATTATTTATTAAAAATAATATAACCTAAGTCATGTTTAAATTAAATTAATTATTAGTCATGTTTAAGTGATTTAATTATTCTTGTAATATAACTTGTAAAAAAATCCCATGCCCGTTTCCGTGTTTTGAAATAAGCCGCAACATGAACCGAACCAAACAACCCTCGACAGTGGCTATCCAGCCTAGCCGGTTGCCACTGTCCGAGTAAAATTCCCACCGGCTGTTAGCCGGTGCTTCCCCCTACTCGGTTGCGTTTCCCCCGGGCTCGACCAAAATAGCCACCAGCTTAAGCCGGTGATGTTGCTGCTTTTGCGCCAAGACCCAAACACAAACCAAACGCCACCCCGACTCGCGTCGGGGTCCCTTGTTCCCTGCGGCCAACCACCAAGACCACACCGAGACCTCATGGTCTCGGCTGTTGCTGCGAAACAAACGAAGCCGGGAGCTTGGTGCTCTTGGTTGTGTGTCGGCCGAACCAAAACCCACCAAACCAAATGCTTTTTCATGTTTTCGTGAATCAATAATCATGTTTTTAATTATGTTTTTAATTATGTTTTTATTCTTACTCACATGAACATAATTAAAAGAAAATAAAATAAAAAGATGAAGGTTATGGTGATACTGAACACGTGATTGGAAAAGAACAAAGAACACGAACACGATCAACCCGAAATCAACGATCAAAATCAACCAAACACCCCTTTGGTGTTCTTGAAGCCGGCGACAAGAGAGAAAAAGAAAGCTAGCATTTCTAATTTTTTTATTAAAACTCTGTGAATGATTTTCTGTGTTTAGTTTTCTTTAGTTAACCAAAAAAATATGGGCTTGCCCCCCCACCCCATAGCCTCCTTGTCCGTGGCCACCATAAGCCCACAAGGGCAAACCAGGCTTTGTTCGTGTTTAAATATTTTACGTGTTCGTTCGTGTTCGTTTTACTTTCTAGTTTGTGTTAAATGTTCGTGTTATAAATACCACGTACATATATCGTGTTCTAAAAGTCTTGTTATAATTATTATACGTAATAATTATCATGTTCATAAATGTTTGTGATCATATGCTCGTGATTATAATCATTATACTTAATAATTATCGTGTATTATCACGTACTTAATAATTATCGTGCACTAACACGTACGTAGTTTCTATATTTAATGTTTGTGACACGTGTACATGACATAAATAGAATGTTTTAATTGGTTCGTATGTTTACGTAGTGTACTGTTCATGGCATTTATACGCGGGTTTTACAACTCTTCCCACCTAAAAAGAATAATGCGTCCCTGAATTATAGATAACATAACCTGAAAGAGTAACATACCTGAATCAAAACTTGAAATGATGGTAAGAAGTCCGGATAGACTCCTTTGTTTCCTAAGTGGCTTCCCGCTCGGTATGGTCCCTCCAAAGGATTTTGACGAATGGAATCGTCTTCTTCCTCATGACTCGTTCATGTCGATCAAGAACTCGTTCGGGTTCCTCAATAAAGGTAAGATCATCATGAATCTGTTCAAGTGGATACTGAACCATGTGAAGGGGATGATACTTGTACCATCTGAGTAAGGACACATGGAAAACACTATGAACGTGAGAAAGCTGCGGAGGTAACGCTAAATGATACGATACTTCACCGACTCGCTCATTGATATCAAACGGTCTGATGAATCGAGGACTGAGTTTTCCTTTGATTCCAAAACGTCTAACACCACGTATCGGTGATACCTTAAGAAAAACATGATCTCCCTCGTTGAAATGTGATTCCCTATGATACTTGTGGGCATAACTCTTTTGACGTGCACGAGCTTCTTGTAGTTTCGCCCTAGCTACAGCGACTTTCTAGTTGGTCAACTCTATCATCTCCGGACCTTCAAGTGTTTGCTCACCAACCTGATCCCAGCAGATTGGGGCGCGACACTTCCTACCATACAACATCTCAAACGGTGCACACTTGATGCTGGAGTGCCAATTGTTGTTGTATGCAAACTCTACCAAGCAGATATAATCGTCCTAATATTATGTCCATTCTAAAGCACATGCTCGAAGCATGTCTTCTAATGTCTGAATGGTTTGCTCCATTTGTCCATCTGTTTAAGGATGAAAAGTCGTGCTAAGTTTAAGTTTGGTACCCTAAGCTTTTCGCAGACTCCTCTAAAATTGCGAAGTAAACCGAGGATCTCTGTCCGAGATGATACTGGATGGAGCACCATGAAGTCTCATGATCTCCTTCTTATGTGTCAGCCAATTTGCTAACTAGATCATCCTTGCGGATTGGTAAGAATTGATCTGATTTGGTAAGTCGATCAACGATGACCCAAATTGCATCATGCTTCTTTTTGGTCTGCAGAAGTCCGATGACAAAATCCATTGTGATCTTGTCCCACTTCCACTCTGGAATGTCTAATGGTTGTAGTAGACGACTAGATCGTTGATGCTCGATCTTAACCTGCTAGTAGGTAAGACATTTGGATACATAGGTAGCAACATCATGTTTCATACGACTCCACCAGAAATACTGCTTGATGTAGTGGTACATCTTGGTTGAACTAGGATGAATGGAGAATGGGGAGCTATGAGCTTCAGCCAATAACGCTTCCATGAGGTAAGATCATTAGGAACACAAAGTCTAGTGCCCTGGCATAAGATACCGTCGTCATCTAACCGAAACTCCTTCTGCTGCTCTAAGTTCTTAATAATTGCCCAGATTTCAACATCATCCTTTTGAGCTTCTTTTATCCTAGAGAGTAAGTCAGGCCCCACTCTAAGATTCGCCCAGTAGCCATGTTGTCCACGTACCATGATCTCAGTATCTAGTCGCTCCAAGTCTCGTATAATCTCTTCCTCTATCTTAATGTCGTTGATCATACCCTACTTCCTACTAAGAGCATCTACCACTACATTCGCCTTATCGGGATGATACTGCAGATTAATGTCATAATCCTTCAACAGCTCTAACCACCTTCTCTGCCTCATGTTCAGTTCACACTGAGTGAAGATGTATTTCAGGCTCTTGTGATCTGTGAAGATATCACATGATTCGTCATACAAGTAGTGCCTCCATATCATCAATGCAAACACGACTGCTGCAAGTTCCAAGTCATGTGTAGGGTGGTTCTCCTCATAAGGCTTAGGCTGTCGTGATGCGTAAGCAATCACTTTCCCATGTTGCATGAGAACATAGCCAATTCCCTTCCTGAAGAATCACTGTAGATATGAAATCTAGTTATACCAGATGGGAGAGTAAGAATTGGTGCAGATACCAGTCTCTACTTTAGGTCTTCAAAGCTCTTCTCTCTTTCTTCAGTGCAGACGAATTTCTCCCTTTTCCGCATCAGTTTGGTCAATGGCAGTGCTAATCGGGAAAAGTTCTCTACGAACCTATGGTAGTAACCAGCTAAGCCTAGAAATCCGCGAACTTTAGTTGCTGATGTCGGTCTTGGCCACTTGGTAATAGCCTCAACCTTCGCAGGATCCATAGTTATTCCTTCTACGGATACTATGTGGCCTTTGAATGCAACTTAACTCAACCAGAATTCGCATTTGGAGAACTTGGCATACAGCTTCTTCTAGCGAAGTATCTCTAATACTGTACGAAGATGGTCTTCGTGTTCCTCCTTTGACTTAGAGAAAATTAGAATATCATAAATGAAGACATGACGAACTTGTCTAGAAACTCATGAAAGATACGGTTCATCATGTCCATGAAAACTGCTGGAGCGTTGGTAAGGCCAAATGGCATGACTACAACTTCGTAGTATCCATAACGTGTACAGAAAGCAGTCTTGGCGATGTCCTACTCTTTCACCTGTAACTAATGATAGGCAGACCTCAGATCAATCTTGGAGAAATTTTTGGCCCCTTGGAGTTGGTCAAACGGATCATCAATACGTGGCAAAGGATATCGGTCCTGATGGTGATCTTATTAAGATCATGAAAATCAATGCAGAGACGTATAATATCGTCCTTCTTATTTACGAATAAAACCGGTGCACCCCATGGAGATGCACTAGGGTCGATGAAACCTCGTTCCAAAAGTTCCTGTAGTTGTTCCTTTAACTCATTAAGATCTATTGGAGCCATGCGATAAGGAGCCTTGGAAATTGGCTCAGCTCCTGAGATGAGCTCAATATTAAACTCTACCTCACGAGTAGGTGGTATGCCCGAAAGTTCTTCTAGAAACACGTCAGGAAATTCTGACACGATCGGCTGATTCTGGATATATGGAGGTTCACCCTCCATATCATGAACAGTAGCTAAGTAGCCCTCGCAACCATGTGACAGTAATGCACGTGCTTGTAAGGTTGAAATTTTTTGTAAAGACCTTTCGGGTATAAAACCGTTGTAAATGTACTCTGGTGCATTTAAATCACCGAAGATGACCTGATATGAATAGCAATCAATGGTGGCGTGATGTTTGGATAGCCAGTCCATGCCTAATATCATGTAGAAATCGCACATGTCCAATGGAAGTGCGTCAACTGGACGAATTTCGTCATCAAACTCAAGGGGAAGACCCTTGTACCCATGTGTGATGCGTACAGAGTCTCTTAAGGGCATGTAAATGTTTAAGACATTTTCTAATGGCATAGGGGATATCCTAACACTCTTGGCATTAACAGTAGATATGACCGAATGAGTAGCACTCGTGTCAAATAAAACGCATGCAGCTTGACCATACATATACAAGATTCTAGTGATGGTACCTGTTGACTTGTTGGCCTGATCACGCGAGGTCGTGTACACCCGTCCAGTAGTAGGAGGTGGCTTGGAGTCGGCATGTCTATAAGTGTCCTGGATCTCACCCTTACGGCAGTCCTTTATGTGATGGCCTGGCTGGCCACACTTGAAGCAAGCATCGCTATCACGGCGACACGGACCTGGGTGCTTGCAGTTGTACGTAGTGCAGAGAGGGTGACTATACCCTCCAACATGTGCCCTTGCTGGCTGGGAGCCTGTTCAGAAAAGTATACATAAGATATGATTACTGGGTACAAACAGGACAATGCAGAAAATCATAAGACGTATTACCAGATGTAGCTGCACGGTTGGGCTGTGAACCTCTACGGTCCTGCTCCCGTCCGTAGCCATTATTCTTGGTAGTAGATGTTGAAGTGTCAAAATTATGAATCATAAAGCATATAACATAAGAAATGAGTAAATTTATGAACCAGCTGATGTTGGAGTTGTTAGAGTTGTTACGGTAATTGTCATTACCACCACGCCTATCCGAAGCAGAACGGTCTTGGGTCTGACCGTTACCCTTGGGCTGATTCTGCTGCTGAGTGGCTGGTTGGGACCGGTCCCCAGTCTTCTGCCTGAAAGATGCAATTGTATAGAGAAAGATAAATATTTGGATAGTACTGAATGAAATGAAATGATCACCGCTGAATGACGAAATACCTCTTGTCGGGTCTTTCTACCTCTCCAAACTCGTGCCTCTCTTGCAGCATCTCCAACTTATGGGCTGCATCTGCTACTTGTGCCACAGTATTGAATGTAGCACACACCAAGTTATTGGCGACCGTTGTGCGAAGTGGCCAGCGAAAGTGATACGCTTGCACCTCTGCAGTCCCGGCTGCTGCGCCAAGGAATCCAGTCAAATGAAGAAACCTCTGCATGAACTAGTTGCTGTTTTCCCCAGCTCTCTGCCTAATGCCATGATACTCCCTCTTGAGCTTGTCCTGCTCAGATTTCGGGAAGAACTGCCCCATAACTAACTCCTTAAACGCTGCCCAAGTCAATCTAGTCACCCAGTCGTCGCCTCCCTCCGATAGTTTCACTGCCTTCCACCATGCAAGGACGTTCCCTTCAAACTTGTAACAAGCTAACATTGCCTTAAAGAGAGGATCCATCCCATTGCGTCAAAGATCTTCTCAATATGAGCTATCCAGCTCTCTGCCTCAGCGGGGCTTTCAGACTTCTCGAAGGATCTCTGACGCTGCTTATTGAATCGCTCCAGTCATGTGATCATGATAGCTGGAGGTGGAGGACGAGGATTTTGGTGTTGGTGTTGGTGCTGATTGTTGGCAGCTTGCACCTCAGCCCGAATTTCATTCCTTAGTTGAGGAAGCATGACCTGCATAGCAGCTTGAACTGCTGCATTCAGTTGCCAAGCTGCTGCATTCAGTTGCTCTTGTTCACGTGTGAGAACCATCTGACAGTATAAAATAAAATGCAATGAATAAGCTGGTTCAAATCATAATATATAAACATGAAAAAAATTTATGCATATAAACATGAGAAAAATTTTATGCATGAAAACAGTGTATGAATGCATGATAATGAAATAACATGGGTTTGGGTGAACGCCTATGGGTCGGTTCACCTAAACAAAATTACATGGCGAGGATGAACGTCTATGGGTCAGTTCATCAAAACAAAATGATTCGTTTAAAATCACATGCGACTTAATATGGCCAGTCATGTACCAACCATTACTTAGTCTAAATTCTTGTAACAATGATACATGCATGAAAACAACTGTCTGTTTTAGGAACAGCATTGTAATTACCCACTAATCACATGTCATGTTTTTAGAGCCTACAGGTCGAAGCCTTGGCTCTGATACCATAATTATAACACCCCATTTTGGTAAATGGAATATCACAGGTAATATGGTGTGTCATCAAAGCATGCAAGTTAAATGTCCGAAAACATTAAATGACCATGAATGGAAATACCAGAAAAAAACGTCGGTAAGGACTAAACAATATCCAAAGAAATGAAGTAACGTAATGTATGGAAATGCATAAAGTAATGAAGGCTAGATAACTTCTAATTCGTGTGCACATACTCTTAAAGTGTACGAGCGTCCTTGAGTATCTGCCGTTTGGGAACATGAAAGGAAAACATCTGAGCTTAACGCCCAGTGAACAGATATACAAGCATAGCATGATATGACATAAGCATAAAAGACTAATAGCAGCGGAAATGTATATGTCCTAGATAACCTGGAACATGTTTATAAAACTGGTTTTATAGTTTGAAAAGACTTATGTTTTTATATGAAAACTGTATTAATTAGCCAATAGCCCAAATCGGTCACGAGGTTCCACCGTGCATGAATACTTGGAGGGGAGACATCATCATGCAATTAGAGGGTTTCCTCTAATTAATTAGTTTGGATAGGAGGGATCAACTCCTTGTAAAGGATGCAAGGCACACATCGCATTCACCATGAAAATCCTATAAAACATGTAACTAGGATGCACCCATACGCCCCACATTATAATATAAATATAATGCCAAAACTGAAAAGGGATGCCACGAGCAATCACTTCGCCGAGGGAAAGTCATAACACTGGTGCCTCCAGTGCTATAGTTATGGTACCTCCATAACTAGGTGACACTGGTCATGCATGTATATGGCTTAGGCATTTAAAAGTAAACATAAGTAACCAAAACATAGAAAACATATACTTGGGAAAACAGTTGGCTGCAAACGGGGAATCCTAATAAGGAAATAATGACCATACTGAAGGACGGAAAATCCGTACATTGTGTCCAGTGAACGAGCAAAGATGAAAGGATGAATAGTCCTACTCCGACCTCACTAATGCTACAAAAATAAGGGAAATGTAAAAGTCGTCTTATTACTGAGTACATTACTGGTTATGATATGTTCTTAGCTTGTTTTATATCATTGTCTTATTTACTGTTTTAAATCATATACTTTATTAATAAGTAACTTTTTAAAATAGCAAGTTTCCAAAAACAGAAAGTTTTCAAAAATAGAAAGTTTCCAAAAATAGATCAATTTCTAAAAATAGAAAGTTTCCAAAAATAGTAAGTTTCCTGAAATAGAAAGTTTCCATATTCAGAAATAAGTTGGATTAATAAGCTAATAATATAAGCTAGTGTTTACTGGTTAAAAGTCATAAGTCATGTAATTAATAGTATAGTTTATTAAATAAATATCATGGTAATTTAATAACCTATAAGTTATATGATTTAATTAAATAAAGGCATGATTTAATTAAATTAGTCTAATTAAAATACTTAGGTTAATCATGAATTATTATATTTAATAATTATAGCTTAAGTCATGTTTTATTAATTAATTATTGTTCATGTTTTAAAAATTAATTAATAACTATAGTCTAAATTAAATGGTAAAATACTTAGGTTAAAAATATGTATTATTTATTAAAAATAATATAACCTAAGTCTTGTTTAAATTAAATTAATTATTAGACATGTTTAATTAATTTAATTATTCTTGTAATATAACTTGTAAAAATAATCCCGTGCCCGTTTCCGTGTTTTAAATAAGCCGCAACATGAACCGAACCAAACAACCCTTGACAGTGGCTACCCAGCCTAGCCGGTTGCCACTGTCCGAGTAAAATTCCCACCGGCTGTTAGCCGTAGTTCCCCCTGCTCGGCTGCGTTTCCCCTGCTCGACCAAAACAGCCACCGGCTTAAGCCGGTGATGTTGCTGCTGCTGCGCCGAGACCCAAACACAAACCAAACGCCACCCCTAATCGCGTCGGGGTCCCTTGTTCCCTGCGACCGAACCACCAAGACCATACCGAGACCTTATGGTCTCGGCTGTTGGTGCGAAACAAACCAAGCTGAGAGCTTGGTGCTCTCGGTTGTGTGTCGTCCGAACCAAAACCCACCAAACCAAATCCTTTTTCATGTTTTCTTGAATCAATAATCATGTTTTTAATTATGTTTTTATTCTTAAAAACAAATAAAAAGATGAAGTTTATGGTGATACCAAACACGTGATTGGAAAAGAACTAAGAACACGAACACGATCAACCCGAAATCAACGATCAAAACCAACCAAACACCCCTTTGGTGTTCTTGAAGCTGGCGGAAAGAGAGAAAAAGAAAGCTAGGGATTCTAATTTTTTTGTTAAAACTCTGTGAATGATTTTCTGTGTTCAGATTTCTTTAGTTAACAAAACAAATATGGGCTTCCCCCCTGCCTCCTTGTCTGCGGCCACCATAAGCCCACAAGGGCAAACCGGGCTTTGTTCGTGTTTAAATATTTTATGTGTTCGTTCGTGTTCATTTTACGTTCTAGTTCGTGTTAAATGTTCGTGTTATAAATACCACGTGTATCTATCGTGTTCTAAAATTCTTTTAATAATTATTATACGTAATAACTATCATGTTCATAAATTGTCGTGATCATATGCACGTGATTATAATTATTATACTTAGTAGTTATCGTGTATTATCATGTACTTAACAATTATCATGAACTAACACGTACATAGTTTCTGAATTTAATGTCCGTGATACTTGTACATGACATAAATATAAAATTTTAATTGGTTCGTATGTTTACGTAGTGTACTATTCATGGCATTTATATGCGGGTTTTACACTCATCCTCTAAAGTGCAAAGAGAAGAACACTTTCATCCTTGAAGTGTTATGTCTACCTCAGGATCCATTGAAGATCAAACTTTATTTTCATTCTTGTGTAGTTGTGAAGATCCAAATTGTTGTGTAAATCTGGAAGTTATGTATGTATTGTGGTTAATACTTAGGCCTTAAAGTATATTGGTGTAGATTGGTCCTAGCTAAGATTAGGGCTCGACTTTTAGCTTAGATTCGGTAATTGGTTAAGCTACATGTACGGTTTCTCCACCTTAAGGAGCTTGTTGATTAGTGAACTATCGAGTAAGGAGTACTTGAGAGTGGAGTAGGAACGAGGAGTGAGCTTCGTTGCTGAACCACTATAAATCCTTGTTGTTTGGTTTGATCTTTCCTCTCCTTATCTCTTTACATTCATTATTATTTAATTTTGATTATTAGTTTAGATCTACTATCTATTGTTTATATCGTGCGTAAGAAGATATCACATAATCACTCAAGTCTAAGTTTTTGAAAAAGGATTTCTAAAAACGATCTTTATTCAAGTAAATTAGAGAAACTATTCATCTCCCCCCCCCCCCCCTCTAGTTTCTACAAAGTTTCTACGCAATATCTTTATGGTCTTGCCAGAAAATTCAGAGTGATACTCTTCAGTATTCACAGTGACGAATGGAAATTCTTCTAGCATTATCATCAAATAGCGCTACGGTAGGTGACTTGTGAGATTTCTTATGAATCAATCTTGTGTCAACTAGAAAGAAACAATGGTAAGATTCTTTATGAATCAAAATTGTTCCAGGAATTTGAATTTGCCACTTTAATCAGATGGATTAACTTATCCAACTGATTCACTCTTTATATTCGAAGTCTTGCTTTGAGACGGCCGAGTAAAGAGAACGGCTAGTACAACTGCGAAACCCTATCAAGGAGGCTCTTAATTGAATCTTCCTAATCACATGTACGGTATTTAATACCGTCTAACAATCTTCACCGACCAGAGGTAAAATGCTACCGATTTAGGACAAATGTCAAAGCCATTTAGTCTGTGTCTATGTTTTGTTCGAGAAGGTGGTGTTACGTTGTACTCAGTAAAGTCGAAGATTCAAAACCACATACTCATGCCCAAAGACATATCCAAGAACCCAGAAAGCTAAAGACTTCCGCAACTCTGATGATCAAAATATTCCTTGACTATTTGTTGGGTCCTTTAGACATAGATCTTTCAACCTGTTAAGGATGGTGAACAACTTCTGTAATCACAAGTTATTCAAAGAGAGACTCTAAGAGAAACAAAGTATTTGTGCGGAATACAAACATTAAGAACAAGAAAAAACACAGACAAATTGAATAACATGATCGTTTCTAAGGGTTTCTAATATTACTGATATCAAATGAAATGGTGAAAGGTGTCTAACCTTTTAGCCAGTCGGTTCCTATTATACTACAAGGAGACCATAAAACTACATTAACTCAAAACGTGTAAGAGATGATATGAACATCCTTGTTCCTTTTATACTACAAGGAAACCCTAAAACGACATTAACTCAAAATGTGTAACAGATGATATGCACATCCATTCATAAGATATCTCATGCATATCCTAACAAATTACTACAAATAATACAGTTTGACTTTCTAATAAACTAGGAGTAACGTATTACTCCTACTAGGAGTAATTACCACTGCTACTACTCTGACCAAGAGGAACTACATACCTCCTAGTCAGCCTATTACAATACTAAATAAATATCTATTACATTATTCCTAACAATCCTCCCTTAAACTTAAATTTAACTCGGTTAAGTTCAAGTTTCCAAATACATCTTCCACGAATAAAATCACGAGGATTGAAATGAGAATCACAATAGCAACCAGCAAAATGAATAATACCATAAGAACCTCACAGATAGCTGCTCGAAACACCTAGGCTAAACTTCTTTAAAGCTTGAAAACTTCTGCACATGTTGAATCTTCTCAGCAACATGAGCAGATTTGATATGCCTTTACCAAGTAGCTTCTAACTCTTGCGATAGCTAATCTTTCGGTGTATTCATGACATCACCCTGGGAGACTACTACCCAGTCCAACTCTTGGAACGTGAATCCTTGGTGAGTTGGAGTACCTTGATGATTTTGGGAAAATCATTACAGCCATCAATGGATTTAATGTAGGTCTTTACCAAGAGTCGTACCCTCTTGGACTAGCTAACTCTCAGCAATAAACATAGGTGAGTTAATAACCCTATAGCTTTGAGCAAGCTATTACAGCTATCAACGGATTTGGGAAAGTCTTTACCACAAACCATTCGCCTGTGGACTAGCTACTCTTCAGTCTAGGACCAAGGTGAGTGAAAACCATCCATTTTTTGGTAAATTGGCAACCATCAACGGATTTGATAGTCTCACTAGAGCCATACCCTCATGGTGAATCAACTATTTCTTGTCTGATATACATGGTGAGTTGAACACCATTTGTTGTGTGGAGGTTAACGAACACTAGAATCCCAAATAATACAGCCCAAAGAAAGTAGTAGTTTGAATGTACAAAGTAAAAACAGATATCATATGGCCAAGAAATATAGTTGTGTGATTTTATTTTATTTTATTTTTGGTTTTTTTAAATAACAAGAGTATAGGTCACTGGAACCTATACAATCTAGTGAAACAAATACAAAAACGAAAAAGAAATTGAAGAGAAGCCATACCAGAATCAGACACCAGTATCTGCACTCTTAGCAGCAAGAAGTTGTGCCTATATGAATGCTACCAATGTGACCGCCATGGAGTGTTCATTCCCAGCAGGAGCATTAGAGATCACCAGGCTACTCTGTATCATGCCTTCCATAGTAGTGATGGAGAGAGGGTTTCTCTGGTTAACCAACATGAATATACGTTTACCCAATTCCAACTCCAGAACATGTACAACACTTCCAGCATACAACTTCCACCTACTGATGGCCCATTGTGCTTGGTCCTCCCAAATAGAAGCACTAGGAGTGCCAGGAGGAAAGTCAAGCATGATCTTCAAATCTCCCCATAAAACCAAACCGGGCGACGTAGTTGGGGAAGCAAGAATAGCAGCATCAATCAACTCATAGCAAAACACAAGATCTTGACGATCCACCCAATATAAGATGTCCTACAGGATAGAGAAATACTTATGGGTACTATGACAATCCGTCAATTTCAGGTCGATATTTTAACCTCGACTATTAAATATTATATGTTTACTTTAATGAGAAACTTAAATTATCGACTAACCGAGAAGGTTGTGGCTTGAAACTTAACGTAAGAATGTCGTTTCGATGAAAACTGGCAAGGAATACGTTAGGTATCGATATTATATTCTCAATTTATCATGTGAATGATTTATTGTAGTTATTTTTATTTCTCGTGTTTTACGTTTTAACGAATGACGAGAACTACTAATGATCGCGATACCGACGATGCCCGAAAATTTACATTTTATTATCGATAGTCTCGATATTTTATATTTTCGACGTTTTCGATTTAATTACGTTTTAAATCGTGTCGAAGCTTTATTGTTATTTTATGAAGCGTTTTAACTTTTAAAAAGTATTTTTACGAAACCTGAGTCCTGTAAATGTTTAAATTTACAATTTACATTTCTACCCTTACAACTATTTAATTGCATTTTGGACCAAAACTATGCAAAATTGGCAAAATTTATCCCTCCACCACTACTATATATAACTTTTCCACTTACAAACACACACACAAAATCATTTTAAAAATAAAATCCACCCACCTCTTCCTCCTCCTTGTTTTTGTCGTACACCCCAACACCAAAACACCCTTGAATCTTGATTTTCTATCTTGATTCAAGAAAAACTAACTAAACTCCCATCTTGCAAATTCATTTGTGATCATATTGGTATGATTTTTATACACATGCATTAACTTTTTCAAATTTTATTTTTCTTAATGAACTAGTAGTGTTTGATCTATTTTTATGATGGTATTTAGGTGTTATTATTATTATATTCAAGTATTGTTGGTTGCATGTGCATTATTTTTGAGTTGGTAATTTTTAGATGATTATTCAAGTATGATATAGGTTAGATAGATGGATGAGGATGATATTAGGATGATATTAGGAGTGTATAAATTGTTAAAATTGGTTGAAAAATTGTTTTAGTATGATTTTTAAAAAGCTAATTTTGGGCAGTAACTTAAAGGGCATTTTTGAATTACTTACTGAAATAATCTTGTTAAACTAAAATGATAGGGTCGTAGAGAATTTCGTTAGCTTCAATTTGATATAAAGTAGGACTTTTAACTCCAAACGAGTGCGAAGTTACAACAATTTTAGTATTCGTGTACCGGGAGACGAGTATCGGCACAATCCGAAAATTGTTGTCGATATTTGGATCGAATCTCGGGGACTATAGAATGAGTTTTAAAAATGTTCAAGTACTGATGTAAGTTTCTAAACCTCAGGTCATGAGTCTATTTTCAAACCCGAGTGTCGGTTTTATAAATGGAGTTGTTTAGATATGTCGAAATGGTTTTACAAGTAAAAGGCGTAAAACTGTCCGGTTTTTATAACACGAAGGTGTGTCGGGCAGAAGGTCTTAGAAGTAATATTTTTGAATGAAAATTAAAATGAGTCTTATTCATATTATATGTGAGTTTGTGACCAAGTTTTGTCGAAATCGGACAAGTGTAGATAGGGTAGATTGGTGTGTACATTTGGAGTGTACATGCTGATTGGTATTTTGGACACGTAGTTCAATAGTTATGTGGCGTGAGTTGAGTATTCGCCATTGGACATGGTGATTTACTCAAGTGTTAAGTCATTATATAATTGACTTAGTTACTGGTCCAAGAGAAGTAAAATGATAGTTTGACTTGCGTTAACTTGGCGTCTTAAGACGGGTCAATATCGAGAGTGCAAGTGTTTAACAGAATAGTGTTGAATAAAAGGGTATAGTAATAACACTTGTATTATTAAATTTTTCGGGATTGTCTTGGTTTTGTAATTTTGATTTTTATATTATTTATGTATGATTTATACTTAATTCGATTTTTAACGAACGCGCCTTATTTGGTAGGTTGCGGTTTTCGTGTTTAAACGGGCATCACTAATCGTTGGCGATCGTCTCATTACCACTACTTGCTAAGGTGAGTCTATAGCCTCGCTTTTAACATGTTTACTTGTTTTATAAAACCCGCGACGGGGATAACATGCTTGTTTTAATAAAAATAAAAAGGTACAATGAGAAGTTGTGGAAACCCTATTAATGGGTGCAACGAGAAGTTGTGGGAACCCTATTTACTTGAAAAGTATTTATTGAAATTGAAAGGTACAACTATAAGTTGTGGTAAACTCATAATTGTTTTAAAATTGAACACAAGGAACTTAATTGTATGTTTAGATGAAAGTTATTACATAAGTTTGTTTAGCCTTAAAAGACCCGTGAATCGTGAATTGTTAATCGGAGTAACGCTAATGCTATGGATAGATCTATCGGGGTGACGCCCAGTCCGGTCGCGACTAGCTCTCGCGTGGTGTTGTGATGCACTAGTAATGAAACATCGGATGCATTGTATAAGAGAAATATACGCACTTGGCTAGGTGCGTTGGGCTGAAATAATATATGTTAACGTTCAATGTCACGTTATGTAATGACACGATAATTATGTCAGTACAACATAATTGTCTTTGAAAATTTATTAACCTTGGAAGGTTATTTTGGATACTTGTGTTCTCTTTATTTAAATTAAACTCTATAGATTCACTCGGCAAATTTTGCTGACTTTTTAACATGTTTTATCTCAGGAAGGCGGTTTCGTGAAGCTTGCTTATTTGAAATGTGTTGGCCCGCTTTTATAAATTATATCCATTCAAATAATTTTTACCAATTACTAACTTTTGTAAACTTGAAGTTATCTGGGACCGTGTATGAAATTGTACTTTTATTAAATGATAATGAATAGATGTTTATTAAAACGACTTGTTTTGAGCCGTTTTCTATGATTATGAGATTGAACCATGATAGTAACACCCAATGACCCTTCCGCTGTTATGAACAAAATTTGGGGTGTTAATGATTGGTATTAGAGCTCAAGTTATAGAGAACGAAAAGATTTTCCAAAAATGAATTTTTGAAATCTTTTAACTATAACTGTTGCAAGTGAAACCTCCGAGATGCCAATGGACGAGAATGAAAGTATTTATATATATGGGATTATATATATGTTGTAATCTTTATCGATTATTTGAACTTGTGAATTACAAGGTATGTTTTCATTTATTTAATTATAAATGATAATTTTATACTTATACGAGATTTATACGACGTAGATTGTCACGAAGCCACCGTAGTCATTTTAATGCTAGCGCTGAAGCTATTCCTGAAATGAATCCTGTTATTCTCGAGATTAACTAAGTTGTGGATATACATGATCCCAACGAAATGGTTAATATTTTTGCTGATATTCTTTTGGTTACAAGGATTTTGATTTCCTTGATTCTTATTCTTGGTTTATCGATCCGTTCATTTTGTTTAGCAAATTTAATTTGCATTTTCATTCATCTTCGACATTATACTGTTTTGATAAAAACAAGTTTGTCCGAGATGGTACTATTGATTGTTAAGAATTGAGATTGATTGTTATGGTGTTCACATGCCAACCAGGATTCCATATCATATCACTAATCATTTTTTTTCTGTTAAATCAGTTTCTCATTTGTTTCGATCTTGATCTTTTGCGTTGAGCTGGCGATGCTTAAATAAAGTGATTTATAATCGTTGAAATAAATTGGCCATTTATTTGAACAAGGAAATTATAAATTGTTGAACTACAAATTTCTGAATCTTATTTGGAACGACTTGATCAATCTATGGAAATAATGATTCATAAATGTGTGGGCTTAAGCATATAGAATTTGCGTGATTAAACTCTTATTGACTCATAAATTCGTTTTCTCGATTCATTCGTTAATTTTGTTCTTCTAATTCTTTGATCGTGAGATGGTTGTATTGGGGCTTTTCCAAACCGCCAATTGAGTAGGATATCAAGCGTCTCTGAAAAACACTAAAGAAATCTTCTTCTTGTGGGACCGAGGAGCTTTCTTAGCCATGTGAAATACCTAGTAACTCTTAGTAGATTAGTTTATCAATTGTAGTATCTTCTCATTAATCCCTAACTAAACTGTGACAACATTTAGTAGGACTAGTCTTGTAAGTTGTATGGCATTAGACGATGATTATCTATAATGTTTGACAATACGACTTGTACTAGTTTGTGATCAATGGGATGACTATCTTTTGATTCCTAATTTTACATCGTTCTATTATTATCTTTCTTTGCTTTTCTCTTGTAAATTCATGTGGTATAACTCAATCATTGAATGAATACTCATTATGATTTGATTTGTGTTGCACAAGACTCATGCAGCCATTGAAAGCTATGACTAAAGCACGAATGCGCCAAGTTATTAGTGAATAAGTTTCTGTATCTTTAGTTGAATTCATGGCCAACATGAATGATGGATCTGGAACTGGAGCTGAAGCTAAAACTGGTGGAACTGGAACCGGTGAAGCTGGAGCTGGAGCCGATAATGTTCGTGGTACGAATGGAACAAATGTGCCCGAAATTAGAGGCTATAACTACACTTCATTCGTTAAGTGCAAACCGTAGACTCTTTAGGGGACTAAAGATGATGGAGGATTGTGTCAGTTGTTGAAAAGCTGGCGTCAGTCTTTCGAATCAGTGACCCTAATCAGGAGGATAAGGTGTAGTTTGAAATCGCTACTCTCCAAGGTCGTGCATTAATTTGGTTGAATGGCAGACTTGCTTCCATAGGTATCATTACTTATGGGACACCATAGACTAAGGTGAGGAAACGGTTAACTGAGGAGCTTGTCCTTGAAGCACTTCCAAAGTATGGAGCAAGTGTTGTACAATCTGAGACTAAAGGGAAATAACATTGGTAGATATATCAAGTGTTTCCACAAGTTGACTCCTTTATATCCAAGAATTGTAGAACCCGAACCGTCAAGGTCAAGAAGTATATTCACGACTGACCAAGAATAAATGCAGTGATGTGACTTCTTCTAAGCCAATTGCTATTTGTGAAGTTGTTTGTATGGCTTATTAGCTCATGGAACACATAATTTAAGGCAAGGCTGATGAGGTTAGTGAAGGGAAAAATAATTCCAAATTGAAAATTCTTTTCGTGCACTAGAGCTCATAAGTATATCGAAAAAAGGTTGTGGATTATTCATGGCTTAGGTATCGTAGAAGGAATCGTAAGAGAAGTCAGTAGAAAATGTTCTAGTCATTCATGATTATCCCAAAGTGTTTCTGGAAGATTTGCCAAGGCTTCCGCCTCCAAGGCAAATAGAATTCCTAATTGATCTAATCTTTGGTGCTGCAACTGTGGCACGTGCGCCATATTGATTAGCACCCTCCGAGCTAAAGTAATTATTTGTGCAGTTTTAAGAACTATCTGATAGATGTTTTATTCGACCGAGTTTGTCAGTTTGTAGAACTCCTATTGTATTCGCTAAGAAGAAAGATGATTCGTTTCGTATGTGTATCGATTACCGAGAGCTGCATAGGCTAACGATCAAGAATCGTTACCCATTTCTATAAATTGATGATCTATTTGATCAACTTCCAAACTCTCGTGTTTTCTCCAAGATTCTGTAGTTTTCTCCAAGATTGACCTTTGTTTTGCTTATCATCAACTTCGCATACGCGAGGAAGATATTCCTATTACGGCGTTTATAACTTGTGATGATCATTATGAGTTTAGGGTTATGCCTTCTGGTTTGACCAACACGCCTATTGTATTCATTGACTTAATGAATCATAGGTGTAAGCCGTGTCTTGATAAATTCGAAATCGTTTTCTTTGATGATATTCTAATCTGCTCGAAGAGCGAGGAAGAACATGCTGAACACTTAAAGATAATCTTGAAACTTGTTAAAGAACGAAAAGATGTACCAAAAATTCTTAAAGTGTGATTTTTGGCTTGGTTCTGTACAACTTCTCTGTCATGTGATTGACAAAGTGGCATACATGTTGATTCTGCGAAAATCGAAGCCATCGAAAATTTGAATATTCCAACTATTCCAACTGATGTATAACAAATTCTAGGTTTGGCTGGTTATTACTGAAGGTTTATTAAAGGATTCTCTTTGATATCAAAACCATTAACTACGCTAACTAAATAGAATGAACCGTATGTGTGCGGCATTGATGAAGAGAAAGCTTTTCAAACCATGAAAAGAAAACTCTGCAGTACGCCGAACTTATCGTTACCTGAAAGAACTAAAGGTTTTGTTGTTGATCGTGATGCCTCTCCTATTGGATTTAGAACTGTTTGATTTGTGTATGCTTGTAGGAAACCTAGGAAGAATGAGGAAACTACACAACCCACGACTTGTAATTGGGTGCGGTGATTTTACTCTTCGTTTATTGAGACATAAATTGTATGCCACTAATATACGGTATCGACCGATAGTAAGAGCCTACAGTGTATTCTAGAATAAAAGAGGTAACTTAGCCTTTAAGTGATTACGATTGTGTTATTCGTTATCATTTGTGAGGTAGGATCAAATTACAATGGATTCATTGTTAAGCTCTCGAAAACTCAGTCTGAAGATGACTCGATTTCTGTCAATGTTGATTGATTGACTCTGCTCATTTTATTTCGATAAATAAATCGATCGTGCTAATTAAGAATCGTTTGTTAACTGCTCGTAGTAGACATAGAAGTTATGACGATGTGAAGCGAAAACGTTTGGAAATCGAGGTAGGTGGAAAAGTTATGCCAAAGCTATCACCCTAAAAAGGTGTTGTTTATTTTGGAAAACGTGGGAAGTTAAGTCCCCGTTAGTTTAGACCATTCGAGATGATATCGATGGTAGGTCCTACGGCATGAAACTTAAATTACCTCGAGAGCTACAAGGAATTCACAATACTTTTCATATGTCGAACCTAAAAAAATTTCTTTCCGACGAAGATCTTATTATCTCTCTTGATGAAGTATGAATCGACGGTAAGTTGCATTTCATCAAAGTACTTTTTGATATTATCGATAAGGAAGTTAGGCAACCAAAGAAAAGTCGTATTCCTATTGTCTCATCTTATGGAACTCAAGACGAGGACCAAAATTCATTTAACTTTTTGATTTCAACGAGCGATCGAGGAAGAACGCAAGTTGATCTTCGGGACGAAGATCCTAATTTGGTGGGGATAATGTGACAATCCGTCAATTTCATGTCGATATTTTAACCTCGACTATTAAATATTATATGTTTACTTTAATGAGAAATTTAAATTATCGACTAACCGAGAAGGTTGTGGCTTGAAACTTAACGTAAGAATGTCGTTTCGATGAAAACTGGTAAGGAATACGTTAGGTATCGATATTATATTCTCAATTTATCATGTGTGATTTTATTGTATTTATTTTTATTTCTCGTGTTTTACGTTTTAACGAATGACGAGAACTACTAATGATCGCGATACCGACGGATGCCCGAAAATTTACATTTTATTATCGATTGTCTCGATATTTTATATTTTCGACGTTTTCGATTTAATTACGTTTTAAATCGTGTCGAAGCTTTATTGTTATTTTTATGAAGCGTTTTAACTTTTAAAAAGTATTTTTACGAAACCCGAGTCCCGTAAATGTTTTAAATTTACAATTTACATTTTCTACCCTTACAACTATTTAATTGCATTTTGGACCAAAACTATGCAAAATTGGCAAAATTTACCCCTCCACCATTACTATATACAATTTTTCCACTTACAAACACACACACAAAATCATTTTAAAAATAAAATCCACCCACCTCTTCCTCCTCCTTATTTTTGCCGTACACCCCAACACCAAAACACCCTTGAATCTTGATTTTCTATCTTGATTCAAGAAAAACTAACTAAACTCCCATCTTGCAAATTCATTTGTGGTCATATTGGTATGATTTTTATACACATGCATTAACTTTTTCAAAATTTTATTTTTCTTAATGAACTAGTAGTGTTTGATCCATTTTTATGATGGTATGTAGGTGTTATTATTATTATATTCAAGTATTGTTGGTTGCATGTGCATTATTTTTGAGTGGGTAATTTTTGGATGATTATTCAAGTATGATATAGGTTAGATAGATGGATGAGGATGATATTAGGATGATATTAGGAGTGTATAAATTGTTAAAATTGGTTGAAAAATTGTTTTAGTATGATTTTTAAAAAGCTAATTTTGGGCAGTAACTTAAATGGAATTTTTGAATTACTTACTGAAATAATCTTGTTAAACTAGTAAGATAGGGTCGTAGAAAATTTCGTTAGCTTCGATTTGATATAAAGTAGGACTTTCAACTCCAAACGAGTGCGAAGTTACAACAATTTTATTATCCGTGTACCGGGAGACGAGTATCGGCACAATCCGAAAATTGTTGTCGATATTTGGATCTAATCTCGGGGACTATAGAATGAGTTTTAAAAAGGTTCAAGTACTGATATAAGTTGCTAAACCTTAGGTCATGAGTCTATTTTCAAACCCGAGTGTCGGTTTTATAAATGGAGTTGTTTAGATATGTCGAAATGGTTTTACAAGTAAAAGGCGTAAAACTGTCCGGTTTTTATAACACGAAGGTGTGTCGGGCAGAAGGTCTTAGAAGTAATATTTTTGAATGAAACTTAAACTGAGTCTTATTCATATTATATGTGAGTTTGTGACCAAGTTTCGTCGAAATCGGACAAGTGTAGATAGGGTAGATTGGTGTGTACATTTGGAGTGTACATGCTGATTGGTATTTTGGACACGTAGTTCAATAATTATGTGGCGTGAGTTGAGTATTCGCCACTGGATATGGTGATTTACTCAAGTGTTAAGTCATTATATAAATGACTTAGTTACTGGTCCGAGAGAAGTAAAATGATAGTTTGACTTGCGTTAACTTGGCGTCTTAAGACGGGTCAATATCGAGAGTGCAAGTGTTTAAAAGAATAGTATTGAATAAAAGGTATAGTAATAACACTTGTATTATTAAATTTTTTGGGATTGTCTTGGTTTTGTAATTTTGATTTTTATATTATTTAAGTATGATTTATACTTAAGTCGATTTTTAACGAACGCGCCTTATTTGGTAGGTTGCGGTTTTCGTGTTTAAACGGGCATCACTAATCGTCGGCGATCGTCTTTTTTTTGGTAATGGGTTACCCCGGTAAATATATTAACCAAAAAAACATTTAAATACAAAGGAATGTGGCTGAGATACCACATTAACCTCAAGCTACATGCAGCTTGTTAACAAAGACTATGAACATCAAAAGCCCTAACCGAATCTAGAAGACAAACAGTAAACTAGATAAAAACCAAGATGTGAACATGAAACCGCGCTCACTCTGCAACATCCAACACCACCATGATAGGAGCAGGATGAATTCAAATGAGTCTGCCTCCTTAAAAAACCTTACCAAAGAAAACCCAGTGGGAAATACCTTGGACAAGGAAAAAAGAGTACAACACTCACCCGGCACACCTATCATGGAACAAATCTAGAGCTCGGCACCCTCCATTTGTCAAGCAGCAAACTTGACCTGGTAGATAATTTCTTGAAACGGAAAAAAATCAACTTCAAGCGAATAGTATCACATAGAATCTGAAATAACTGATCAACAGACATCCGCTTCTTCTTGAATAGTCTTAAATTACGTTCCATCCAAATAAAATAAGCAGTAGCAGCCAACACAAGACGAGCAAGAATGCTAACACATGATTTCCCATTCGAAATTGAAATAACATGAGCTAATATATCATCAATACGAGGTGGGACAGTATCCATACCACACAAGGTCCGAACCTTAGACCAAACCTGCACAGAATAAGAACATTCAAAGAAAAGATGGTCATGTGAGTCCTGCACCAAACTACATAAAGGACACCGAAGAAGGCTTAAATCCACCAACGGGCCAACATCCCATTGTTTAAGCCTATCCTGTGTCTTCAATTTCCTTCTAACAACCAGCCACAAATTAATAGAATGACGAGGAATACAATGAGAAAACCAGACAGCTTTATACCAATTTACTTCCATAGTCCTATCACGTATGGAATCCCAAGCTAACGCCACAGAAAACGGCCGTGAAACACCACTAATATCCCTCCATAGCAACTCATCTTCTTTGTCATCAGTAATAATAGGCACAGGTATAGAAACAATATTAGGAAATCTAGTATTCCAATCCTGCGGCCACTGCCAAGCACCATCAACGATAAGATCCCTCACCTTATTAGATAAAGAGAACCCCGATCTATTGATATTACAGACCGTGAGGATGTCTCGTAGAGGACATAAATCTGCCCAATTATCAAACCACATAGAAGCAACTCTACCATTATTAATATTATACCATACAAACTTACGAACTCATTACCACTACTTGCTAAGGTGAGTCTATAGCCTCGCTTTTAACATGTTTACTTGTTTTATAAAACCCGCGACGGGGATAACATGCTTGTTTTAATAAAAATAAAAGGGTACAAGGAGAAGTTGTGGAAACCCTATTAATGGGTGCAACGAGAAGTTGTGGGAACCCTATTTACTTGAAAAGTATTTATTGAAACTGAAAGGTACAACTATAAGTTGTGGTAAACTCATAATTGTTTTAAAATTGAACACAAGCAATTTAATTCTATGTTTAGATGAAAGTTATTACATAAGTTTGTTTAGCCTTAAAAGACCCATGAATCGTGAATTGTTAATCGAAGTAACGCTAATGCTATGGATAGATCTATCGGGGTGACGCCCAGTCCGGTTACGACTAGTTCTCGCGTGGTGTTGTGATGCACTAGTAATGAAACATCGGATGCATTGTATAAGAGAAATATACGCACTTGTCTAGGTGTGTTGGGCTGAAATAATATATGTTAACATTCAGTGTCACGAGACTTATGTAATGACACGATAATTATGTCAGTACAACATAATTGTCTTTGATAAACTATTAACCTTGGAAGGTTATTTTGGATACTTGTGTTCTCTTTATTTAAATTAAACTCTATAGATTCACTCGACAAATTTTACTGACTTTTTAACATGTTTTATCTCAGGTCCATATAGAAGGCACTCGAGGAAGGCGGTTTCGTGAAGCTTGCTTATTTGAAATGTGTTGGCCTGCTTTTATAAATTATATCCATTCAAATAATTTTTACCAATTGCTAACTTTTGTAAACTTGAAGTTATCTGGGACCGTGTATGAAATTGTACTTTTATTAAATGATAATGAATGGATGTTTATTAAAACGACTTGTTTTAGCCGTTTTCTATTATTATGAGATTGAACCATGATAGTAACACCCAATGACCCTTCCGTTGTTATGACCGAAATTTGGGGGTGTTACAGGTACCATCATGTGTCTTGATCAAGTGGGTAATTGATCCAGGAACAATAGGAGAAGGCTAGAGTTCCCAATGAACAATGTGGCCAACACCAAGAGGAAAGTTTTCATCACTATTGGAGGCCTCTTCTATAAGATTAGTTGCCTCCCGCTTCTCCAAATGAATGGTAGGACCTCTACGACCAAACTTCTTGCGAATCGAGCGGCGAGGCTTGACAAGAGAAGCATGGACCTTAACATCTGGAGCATCATCAACTGCTGGGGTGGGCTGTTGAAGCGGATCAATCACTGGAGTGGAACCAACCTCATCAGGAGTAAACATAGTCGTAGGAGGTGCTTGATAAGGAATAACCATAGGGCGAGCAGAAGCAACAACTGGTGGAGCAGAATCCATAGATGTAGAAACTCTAGTTGTAGCAAGTATAGAAGAAGAAACCATTGGTGTAGGAGCAGATAAAGTAGAAGTCTGTGGAGGAACCTTGGGGGCTTGTAAATCATCCCTTGTAAGTGTAGCATTGGCAGGCGCAGTCACTTCCTTATTCTTCAACCTCTGCATATGATCAAACATCTTCCTAAGCGCATGATCAGACATCGCATTAACACTCTTATTAGTCCACCCAACAGTGAAATACGCCCCCCTTTGATTCTTTACATATCTCTATATGATCTCCTTTTAGTGTGCAGCAGATAAAGGCCTGTTGCGGCGAATCTCTTTAAGATGGGCATCAAGAGCTTCTCGTTGGCGCTAAATCAAAGAAGTGATCCGGTGAGCACAATTAGCTTCATTAACAACTTCACCCAACACATCCTTAAAATGATTCACATTTGACCTAAGGATGGTGATCACATCCATCCAATACCTGTCACCCCAGTGCATAGCATCGTGGCACACTTGTTCTTGCCTTTGGCGACGAAGAGCCTCATTTTTAGCTTCTTGCTCTACATGAAGTCGTTAAGCAGCTTCAGCGCCTAACCTACCTCCATTTGTCTATGAGAATGCTTTTGAGCAGGAGTAGGATCATCAACCATGGGGCCTTGCCCTTATCAGCAGAAGTAGGCGCAGCAGGGGTGGACTGTGGCACTAGGGAGAATGGAGGAGGAGGCACACTAGAAGAACTAAGAGGAAATGGAACCTCCTCACTTGGCTTTGCCGCAAAAGCCGCTCTAGCTAGAACCGATAACCCATCTTCTTCTTGCACATCATTCTCTGAATCGGACAACACCACACGCTTCTTAGATCGCTTGAGCTGCTGAGCTTAACCCGTTCGATCAAAAGAACCACCACATCTGTTTGTTGATCCCAAACTTAGATCGATTTAGCTTTATGTATACGAGATTAGATCAAATAATACACTTAGAGAAACCTTTGTATATGTTTATGAATCTAAGTGTTATGTGGAATTTAACACTTAAACAAGAACACACAAGATATAAACAAACTTTCACTTTGATTATCAATATCAAACTTGCTTACAATGAAAGTAGTTTACGAATGAAAACTTATATCAAACATTAACCTAAAGGTCTTCTTTTAGAGACATAAGAAGCCTTGTACAATAATCTACGTATCAGCTATTCTAGGTAAAGATAAATATAGAAAATACATTGTTGTTCCTATCTTTACTAGAAGTAATCTAGAATACAATAAACGCGTAGAGTATATCTTCCTATCAGTGCTTGTCTTCAATGTGTCAACGCTTGACTTTATCTTGTCAACGCTTGAGCTGTCAGCGCTTGTTTTGTTCTTGTCAACGCTTGTTTTGTTCTTGTCAGCGCTCAAGTGATCTGGCCTTAATTTATTCCCAACAATCCTCCCCTAAACTTGATATCCACTCTTATGATCAAGTTTCTGAATAAGCATTAAGGACTAGGAGGAATCTTACAAACCTTCTCATATTGGTAATGAATAAATCTAATCAAATCTTTTGCCACGTCACTTGAATAATCTATTTCCAGCTGAGTGTCCTTCATCTTCTCCAAAATAGCTTTGGATATGAAATACTGACCATCCACAAGTAGATACGCAGCAAACTTTGTAGAACTCAAATGGTAAACACCAGCAGCTGAATATAACCTCCATTGAAGACCACTGAGGTCATCTTCAAGATCCTTCCAAATTGCAGGATCCTCATCTTTTGGTCCACACATTCTTTTGAATGTGGACCACAGTTTTATTCTATTAGCTGAAGTTGGTGCTTCAGCCTCATACTTGGTCTCCAGCAACCTCCAAAGGTCCACCAAGTCTTCTCTATCACAACTCGCAAACAAAGATATGAGAGTGGTAAAAGTGTGTACCTCTTTGCCATATCTGCCAATCTTCCAAAATCCACATTCATCTTCTTCATAGCTTACATTTGGATTCCTGGAATCTAATGGTAACACTTGCACCATATCTGAAGCTTCTAATGGTGAGAGCTTGAGGCTCTTTCTTATAACGGCTTCACTTGGATATAGTGGATCCATATCTTTTGGAAACTCAAATGAAATTCCATTTTTCACTGGCCTGGGAACAAACATAGCTTTCTTGAGCTCCATCTCTTCTGCAAGTTCTTCCTTTCTTTCATCAGAAAGAAGTCTGAGAGTGTTTGCTTCCTGCACTCTCACCCAAATGGGATAAGCCCTGCTTTCCAACTCATCAAATGTCAAAGCCCTCAACTTCTGATAAGTCCATCCAACTCTATGACATCTGAGCAACATAAAGTATAGCTCCCTTCTATCCCTTTTTAATTCTGAGAGAATATTACTTGCCTTGTGTTTCAAAATTACCTGGCAATCCTTCTGAACTCTAAGAAGAATCTCCAAACCCCATATATGATCTGAAATGGTCAAGTCTGGATTCTCCATACATCTTTCTTCCCAAGCATTGTACATTTGAACCACCTCTGGCATGTCAAAGTCAACCTGCAATTTCAATTCTCCCAGCTTCTCCTTAGCCAACTCATCACCATACTCCAGTCTTTCTGGTTCTATAATCATTACACTTGAGTCTGAGCTAGCTCCATCACTTCCTTCTTCTGAAGTCACAACAAATGGTGACTCTTTCACCTCCCTTTTATCCTGTTCCATAATTTGTGCAGCTAATCTTCTATCAAACTCAACTTGAGCTGCATCCTTTGGAACAATCTCTTCTACCATTATACCCTTACCCTTATCTGATGGTGCAATGGTTGGTAAGGTAGATGGTGAAACCTGTGCAGAAACCTCCTTGATGATAGATGATGACTGGGATACATCACCTTCATGTGCAAGTCTTTCAATGCCCAATTTTGTTCTATCAACGCCCAAAATATTTCTGTCAGCGTCCAAATTTTCCTTGTCAACGCCCAAATATCCTCCCTCAGCGCCTTTTGTAACCTCTCTTAACATAGCTGTAAATGATAAATTTAAGTTGGTAGGAGAGATTAAGGACGTATCAAAACCTGTTTGTTTCTTCAAAGTTGTAAGGACCTCAGCAACATCCATTGATTGACCATCATGACTGCCCTTATCACTCAGATTTATAGGATCTTCCTCCCCTTTGGAAGATTCCTCCATACCCCTCCTTGCACTAGCACTCTCCAAAACAACAATCCTCTCCCTCAATTGCTTGAGTTTAAGGCCTTGTGAGCTGACAACTTGTACTAAGTCTGCATTTTGCTTTTACAAGCTCATGCAGACTGCCGTCAATTCCATAAGAGTCATTGGTTCCAGTCAGCCCTCTTCTAAAATGGGGATTTTACCTCCCAAGTCAGATTCATTGGGCAAGGATGAGGACTTAATGATGGTGGGACTGCCTTGGCCAGCATCTAAGCCAGAACCAATAGTCCCAGCCTCATCCAGGTCACCAGCCACACTTGTGGTGGTGGTTCTCTCTGCTACATGGCTAGGACCACCAGAGGAGAACACTTCAGTAGTCCTTTGGCGTTTCATCAACCTATATTCAGGGGGTGTGGAAGATGGTGTGGAAGAATGAGTGGATGTGGGTTGGTTAAGGGGTGTTTGGGATTGTGAAGGTTGTGTGTCAACGTTGGAAATAGGCACATCAACGCCAACATCTAATGTGTCAGCGTTGAAGGATTCTGAGTCAATTTGCATATGTTCAGGTGAAGGTAAAGGGTCAGGGATTGGTTCAAGTTGTGGTTGGGGGTCAATTTGTGGTTGGGGGTCCGGTTGGGGTTGTGTTGCTGCAATAACAGCAAGCATAGGTTGGGTTAAAGGTAGGTCACGATGGGGTGGTGAGTTCATCTTCATAAAAATAGCTTTCTTTTCCTCAGGGATCTTATAAAAATCATTATGATCCCTTGTGCAGTAACCTTGGACATCAAAAACCATTTGTAGAAAACGGGGATAAGCTAAAGTCATTTTGTTTCCCTTGTTTTTACACATGCCCTCAAAAATCATTTTAGAATAATTAAATTTTTGCCCTGTTGCAATGCACACAATAGCACTTGCAATAGATCTATTGATCTCATTGTGTGCAGTGCATTTGGGACTCAAACATTGAAGGAGGACATGTATGAGATACTTCCAGGCTGGGGGAAATTCCTGCTTATGATACTTGTTTAAGGTACCTTCATCAGGAAAAGGATATCCCAAAGCCCTAAGCCCTTGTTCTATTTCATTAATGGGAAGGGTGGCTATACCATCAGCATCATCAAGATGCAAGGCTTGGCGTACCAAAGCCTCAGTAACCACCCAAGGTCTCCCATGAACAATAGAAGTCAATGTAGTCACTCTATTAACTTTTGAGGAACTGACAGTGTTCCAAAACTGCTTAATATATGTGAATGGAATGAGTGGTGCATGAGAAAGAGCATACCTTAAGGGGGATGCGTTCAAATACGCCACCATTTGTGTGTATTGGGGAAACAGAGTATCATCAGCTTCAAGATACGCAATCATGTTGTGTTGAGATCTGAACCCCAATTCCAATTCTGATGGTTTAAGCTTTGGTGCCATTGATGAAAGCTGTTAAATTTAAGTGAGGAAGATGAAGTTGATAAGAGAAAATTGTGTTAGACAAGAAATATAGATACCCTGTTTAAAAATAGGAGCCAAATTTATAGGAGAAGAAAATGCATGTGATAGGCCCAAAGATAGGCAAGTATTTTCAAAAATCAATCATGAAAATATTGAAAAATTATAAGAATATCTCATGCATTAAATGTAAAGTAGCAACTCCCAAAATTACGGCCTAAAAATATGTCAAAAAGTAACAACTGGGTAGGTCCCATTGAGTGTCAACGGTCAAAAATAACCTATCAACGCCCAACGGCTATAATCTTGTCAACGTTTGCCTATAGCCATGTCAGCGTCTATTTTGGTCACAACAACGCTTGGAAAATTCTTGTCAGCGTCCAAAAATAAAAATGTTTTAAAAAAATGAAAAATGACCTTAACAAGTAATTTATCCTAGAGAAGATAACCAAAAGCTGATAATTATTACAGGGCGGCAAGCACTGTCCAGTTATGCACACTTGCTTAAGCAAGATAGACATAACAGTCCACTAGTGTCCCTTGCTAACCAAAACTCTTAACAACCAAGTTACCTTACAAAACTCCTTGTTACTCCCAGGTAAATCCCATAACAAAATTATTCCCAAGTCTCCCAACAAACCACAACCAATTCTAGGCCAAAAATGTCTTGGCAGCATGCATAGTATATCAACTTTGCATGCTACAGTGCCTCATGATTTAGTAAAAACTAACTCATACTCACCTGTGGACACAATCTAGAATTGTGATAAGAGTATCATATGGATACCCAAACATCCTAAAGGTTCCTAAAACCTCCCCTTAAACTATGATACAAAAGTTTGCTAAAATCATGCATGAACATAAAAAATTTATGTCAAGATAGGAATGAAACATTCCAACCATCATCCATAAATAAAAACTTGTCCAAATGCTTCTCCATTGATCCATAAGCAACTCTGTATCCAATGGTATACTGCTAACACCATTTGCACATTTAGATTGAAAACCACAAAACTAACATTGTTGCTAACAACGCCCCGATAACACATGACAGCGTTGAGGGAAGCTTTGTCAGCGTTACACAATTATATTGCTGACAACGTTGCAAAAACACCTGTCAGCGTTCAAGCAACCTTTGTCAGTGTTAGAAAAATATAGTGGAAAATCTAAATCATCAATAAGACTAATAATAATGCATCATCCTGTACATACTTTTACAAAAAGACTCTAAAACACATATTATGTGAGATTGACCATTCCAATACTTGTTACCGAGTATTGAAACCTCCCAGCATCAAAAGGTTTAGTTAGTAAATCTGACACATTTTCCTTAGTGTCAACCCTATCTGGTTGTATTAAACCTTTTTCAAAGCAATCTCTTATAAAATGGTGTCTAATTTCTATGTGTTTAGTTTTAGAATGATGTACAGGATTCTTAATGATGCATAAAGTACTATTATTGTCAACAAATATCTTGGTATGTATGAAATTATACTCATAATCCAACAGTTGGTTCTGAATCCACAAAACATGTCCACAACAAGCAGCTGCAGCAACATACTCTGCTTCAGTTGTAGAATTAGCTACCACTATTTGTTTCTTGCACTGCCAAGATATTAACCTGCTCCCAAGAAACTGACATCCACCAGTTGTGGATTTCCTATCAAATTTATCACCTCCATAATCACTATCTGAATATGCAATCAGCTCTAATGGTGAATCCTTTGGGTACCACAAACCAAGACCAGGATAGCATCTTAGGTACCTAAAGATCCTCTTCACAGCATAAAGGTGACATTCTTTGGGAGTCACTTGATGGCGTGCACAAGCACACACAGCAAACATGATGTCAGGTCTGGAGGCAGTAAGATAAATCAAGGATCCAATCATGGATCTATAGTGCCTGACATCAACATCTTTCCCATCTCCAATCTTTCCCCAAGGGTGTTCTCTATCCATAGGAGTAGTAGCCCTCTTTTCATGTGGAGAAAAGCCAAACTTCTTCAAGATCTCAGCAACATATTTATCCTGGGAGATGAAGATACCATCTTCTTTCTACTGAACTTGTAAACCAAGAAAGAAGTTCATCTCCCCCATAGCACTCATCTTGAATTTGTCTGTCATAAGCTTGGAGAAATCCTCACTCATCTTTGGATCAATAGATCCAAAAATGATATCATCAACATAGACCTGAACAAGCAACACATCCTTGCCTTTCTTCTTTGTAAACAGTGTCTGATCTATGGTGCACCTCTTGAATCCATTGTCCACCAAATAAGTAGACAAAGTACCATACCATGCTCTTGGGGCTTGATGAAGGCCATACATAGCCTTTTTGACTCTATAATTCTTGTTGATCCCATAAGCTTCTTGTCACTCTTCATTAATATAGCTAAAATTAGAATATCAGCTGTGTCACTCTTCATAGCTAGAAAGAATGTCCAAGTAAACCTAGAAAAGTCATCAGAAAGACGTTCTCAAAACGCAAATTCTTGGTGAGAAGGGTTCCTTTGCCTGTGATAGTACCATATCCGCCTCCAAAGTAAACCTTATCACCATCCTTAATGGGAGTGAAGTTGGTCAAATAGTCTTCCTTCCCTGTCATGTGCCTTGAGCATCCACTATCCTAATATCCATAATCATTGACCTGTCTTTGAATGCCCTGCACATAAAGAAAACAAATTAGTTTTCTTTGGGAACCCAAGTCTTAAAAGACTTGGATTCATCCGGTTGTTCAATAAGAACAGATTTAGTTCTCACAACAACCCCATTCTCATCCTTCTTAGGATGAAATACCCAGTTAACCCCAATAGGTTTTGTAATGACCTTTGAAATGTAATTAAATCTATTGCAAGTCATTGAAATCCCATTATCATTAGGGTTTTGATCTTTCTTGGGTCTCCATGTATAGCTTGAAGAAGCTTTAGACCCCTTACCTTGTGGTTGCAAATATTTAGGTCTGATCACGTTTCTGTCAGCGTTAGAATTTGTCCTGTCAACGCTGACATTACCCTTTTCAGCGTTGAACCTAGGGTTTGCTACAGAAACCCATTGCCTATTTGACCAGGTATTTGTCTTTTAAAATGGTCTTTTTCCATGAGTGTTAGACCCTCTAGTAAAGAATGGGGCAGGTCTAATCACTTGTGGACTTTGTTGCACACAAGGTTTGGTTCTGACAACGTTTGACTTCCTAACAACGTTGACTTTGTTCCTTTCAGCGCTGAAATTGTTCCTGTCAGTGCTGGCTTTGGGAGCGTTGACACACTTGTATGCCAAGTGTGAAAAGCTACCACAAGTGTAACAGGCTTTTCTAGACAAATCCTTAGGTCTAGAAGAGAAGAAACCTGTTCCATGATTGCTAACTTGGCTCTTGGGTGACCTAGTATTCCTATACATCTCTGCATATTTAATGCTAGGTTTTCTATCAGTGTGTGAGCCTAGGTCAACAACTTTACCAGTGTGTAGGTTAGTAACCTTAATGGGTGTTGACTCATTGGGACTTTCACATAGTAAGCCACCCTTAACAAATAAAGTAGGGTTAGCTTTCTTCCATTCATTCAGGTCAGTCAACTTTTGTTGATACTCTTCAACTGGAGTGACAACTCTTGGTGGAGGAATGAATTCCTCCTCTTGGAGCTCTGGCAAACCAGTCCAAGATAGGTCCTTTTGTTGGACACCATAGAAGTCACCAGCTGGTGGTGGAACCAAAGAGTAATCATTCATCCCAATCCCAGTCATGTCCTTAGGATCCCTTTGTTTACCCACACAGTCTCCTAGGGTTTGGGTGGCTCTATCAAATCTTTGAATTTTAAGGCTAACATTATCTTTATTCTTAATAGCCTCATCTAACTTAGCCTGTAACTCACCATTAACCCTTTCCATGATATTTCTAATATCCATACTAGCATCTAACTCATGTTTTAAGATATTGATTTTATCTTTTAAATCAAATTCCATTTTCTTGTATTCAGAAACGGTTTTCTCAGTTTCAGTGAGAGCTAGTTGGTAATTAGACAATTTACATCTTTCAGTACTCATATCATCTAATAATCTTAACACCTCTTTGTTAAGTCTTTCAATATTTAACCTACAACCTTTGCTATAAAAAGCGTCATCATATACCTCATTATCAGATGAAGAGGAGGAGTGTGCCATGAGAGCACATTCAACATGCTCTTCTTCTTCAATATCAGCAACCAAAGCTTTATCCTCTTCAACATTCTTAGCCAGATAGCTCCAATCCCATCCCATACCATCAATTCCTTGAACTGCAACCATGGCTTTGGAATCCTGAGCTTTAACAACCTGACTTGAGGGTTTACCAGCATCAGATCTTCTAGGAGATCTGCATTCCCTCATGAAGTGCCCCATACGATGACAGTTGTAGCATTCAACTTTGGATTTATCAAATCCAGCTGTGTCTTTAGCATTGAAGGTCATCTTCTTTTTAAACCTTCTGTTCCACCTATTTGCTCTTATACTAGCAAGAGCCATGTTCCACTTAATGTCCATCTCTTCCAAGTGCTCATCACTTATCTGCTCAAGGTCCTCATATGTAATCACTGAACCATTGGGCAAAGAAGCAATGTAAGCACAAACAGTATTCAAATCCAAACCAGCAGGTTTAACTCTTGGGGAGTCATTCTTGAATGTGTCAGCGTCTGAATAGGAGACGTTGACAGGACTTGTTCCAGCGCTGACATATGATGATCCAGTAACTGGATGCATGTAAGAGTCCTTCTGATTGAAATGACCTTCACTATGAGAGAAGAAGGCCATGTTACTGTTGGTAGACTTGCTTCCATGCTCTAAAAGAGTTTCATCTTCCAACAGCCTTAGTTTGTTGTAGATGTCATCAAACGAGGAGCTCTTGTAAGTATTGTTGGCAAGAATAGATCTTGCCTCAATCTTCCATGCCTCACCAAGACTTTTAAGAAAGGTAGCATTAATGTCAACATCACCAACTTGTGTCCCCATGAAGGACAACTTGCTTGTAATGTCAAGCAATCTGCTTCTCACACTACTCAGTTTCTCATTGGGTTGAGCTTTGAAGACAGCATAATCATGCAAGAGTTGCTTTTTCTTTTCTTCCTTAGTGTCTGCATTGCCACCATATGCAACTTCAAGAGCTGCCCAAAGATCCCTAGCAGATTCATAGCCTCTATATTTATGCTGGTTTTCTTGTCCCAAAGAGATTTTCAGAATATTTAGGGCTTTCATGTCAACCCTTCTCTTTGCTATGTCATCAGCAGCCACAGCTCTACCATCTCCAGGTTTTTCTCTCTTATCCTCTTCAGAACATCCAGCAACAGCTGTTCTTCCAGCAATGGCATTAGCAATCTTTTGGGCTTTATTGAATGTGTTTCCATATTCAATAATCTCCCAGAGTGTGTAGTCATAGATCCCCAGATATTGTTCAAAGTTGAACTTCCACAAGTCAAAGTTGGTTGCATCAAGCATGGGAATCTTGATGTTTGGTAAAGGTGAGGAGGAGGAAGTTATTGCTTCAGACATGATGTTGTTAGGGTTTTTGAGAAAATTAGGGTTTTGGTGATTTTTAGGGTTCTTGTGTTCTTTAAGATCAAAAGTTCCTCAACAAGCTCTGATACCACTTGTTTATCCCAAACTTAGATCGATTTAGCTTTATGTATACGAGATTAGATCAAATAATACACTTAGAGAAACCTTTGTATATGTTTATGAATCTAAGTGTTATGTGGAATTTAACACTTAAACAAGAACACACAAGATATAAACAAACTTTCACTTTGATTATCAATATCAAACTTGCTTACAATGAAAGTAGTTTACGAATGAAAACTTATATCAAACATTAACCTAAAGGTCTTCTTTTATAGACATAAGAAGCCTTGTACAATAATCTACGTATCAGATATTCTAGGTAAAGATAAATATAGAAAATACATTGTTGTTCCTATCTTTACTAGAAGTAATCTAGAATACAATAAACGCGTAGAGTATATCTTCCTATCAGTGCTTGTCTTCAATGTGTCAACGCTTGACTTTATCTTGTCAACGCTTGAGCTGTCAGCGCTTGTTTTGTTCTTGTCAATGCTTGTTTTGTTCTTGTCAGCGCTCAAGTGATCTGGCCTTAATTTATTCCCAACACTCTTGTGACCTGACGATGGGTGTTCAAATTGGCTTCCAAGGTTTGGATCTTTTCATAGTACCTGTGAACTAAGGAAAGAAAAGAAGTGAGAGTAACTGGTTCCTGAGCCTCCTGACCAAGAGGAATTAGTTTTTGGGAAGCTTCATTGGGACCAGAAGTAGAGGCATGGTGAAAAGTATTGGCCTGGTCTTCCTCCATAAAGGAAGGAGTAGGCTCCTTATGAGCAGAGGGTTGGCCCCTAGATGAGTGAGAGGAACCAGAAGGTGATACATGGGTAGGACTAGCCAGTGGGGAGTCAACGAAAGGAGACACAATATGAGCAGCAAGAGCTACAAAGGGACAACATTCGGTTAACAGGGCTCCTCAGGAGCTGCATTAGCCACAGGTTCCTCATGACACTCCACATCCATAGGATCATCAACCAAAGGAGGTTTGGGCTTCTTCAACCGAAGGATCCTCATCGGGCTCCTCAGGTGCTAGTCCTAGCATGATAGGCAATAAAGGCATTTCACGTCCTATCTAGGCCAGCTTCATGTTAGAATACACTTTGGGGGTTAGCCTAGATGGAACATATGTCCTAGGGTTAGACGAAACACACATAAGGATTTGCTGCAAAACTCGGGGATAATGAGGAACTTCTTCTTAAGGACACTAAGATTACAAAGCGTCCCATCTATAATATACCTAGAGAATTTGAACCTACAGCCCTAGGAAAGACATATAAGACCAGTAGCAAGAGGAGTATGAAATTGATCCCAACTCCAAGCCTTAGGGCTCAAACAGTAAATCAAGAAGAGTATCTAAAGCTTCCATTGGGGGAAAACTTATTCTCAAGAAACTTAAACCTCCCCTCATGGTCATACCCAATGGCAGCCATCCCATCAAGAACCTCGTCATCAGGGAGTGATAAGACCCCATTCGCATCTTGAAGATGGAGAGAGGTCCTAATCAAAGCTTCAGTCACCACAAATGGACGTCCAACAATAGTGGCATAAATCTCAGTAGGATGATCAACAAGATCCCTAACATGGGTAGTAGCCCAAAATTTCCTAATCACTAAATCATAGACTGTAGGACAAATAGTTAGTGAAAACCTAATGTGGGAAGCCTGCAAGAACTCTAGAATCTCAGTATAGTCTCCACACATATGACCATCCCCAATAAATGCACACTTGTTGTGATCAGCCGTTTATTGCAATTGAGCCATTGATAACCCCCAAATCCAACATGTTTTTGGGAGCGTTATCCATACTATTTTACATGTATAATGCTTATTTCTATAATACTTTTGTGCATATTTGTGCCAAAATGTGTTTGCAAGTCTTTGTGTAGCCAATTGCAGGAATAAAGTATAAAGCAATTCAAATGTGAAAATTAGTACGAGTAAGAAGAATCCTAGTCAAAGTTCAAGACCCATGTACGAGTTATAAGCCTTTGAAGATCTTATTCGGGTGCAAGAACAAGTGTTTTCAAGAAATGTACAAGTCACTCAGCATGGAAGTTGCCACTGGCGAAATCCAAAGTTGCCACCAACATTTCTGAAAGTTGCCAATAGCAGAATCCAAAGTTGCCACTCACTACTTCATGTTGGCATATTTCTACATGCATTCTTGAAGCTTATAAAGAACACACAAGAACACGCAGGAAGGTTATAGACTTCCTTTGGCTCCAAGCATAAACCTTTGCCAACAAGCCATGCATTCAAGTCTATGCCATTAATTTGCTAATAAATAAGACCCATGGAATCACAACTTTCATAATCCCATCATATCCCACTTTCATAACATACTTCTTTGTGTTATTGCTAGTTAATAAACTCTCTCAACCTTGTCCAAAAAGCATTCCCGTATTTGAGCAATGTGGTGCAAGAAAAGTCACTTTTGGGGTCCGAAAAGAAAAGTTAACATCACGGAACTCTTAGGGATCATTACCTTAACCATTAGCACTATATTTCTACTTTGTAAGACTCTTGATTATGACTTATAAGACTATTATTTCTGAGTTTATTTCATTGTTCATTATGAGTAGCTAAATCTTATTCTACACTTGGTAGGATGATGTTTGTGGTATGAAGTAGTGGTTGTGATTGTGATTTATGTTTATTTCAATTTCAAGCTTTCCTTTGAACCATTGGTACTTATGTTTCATGTGACATTTGTTATCAAAACTTAATTTGTTGATAAATATTTCATAGGTCGAAAGGGTTATTTTCTATCAACAAGTATTGATCATTTTTGAAGAAGTTTTGATTATCAAGAAACATAATTATAAGTGTTAGCAGATTCATGAAATAACCGTGGATCGACTGGGTTGAAATTAGATTAAGTCTTGAATTGAGTGATTGAGTCTCATGCTTGTTTTCTTTAACCAAAGTCTTGACGAGGATTGAAGCTTTTGAAAACAATAGATTGGATTAAACATCTAATTATCATTATCATATATATGTTAAATGCGTCATCACAATCATACCACAACGGATGCCCAAACTAGTCTTTACCAAGTGTTGTCTTTAATCTTATTGTTAATCTCATCGTATTAATTGTTATTTATTTGTCTACAATTGCTACAATAAAAAAGATTATAGTATATTTTTGAATGATCATAGGTTTTCCAAATCCCCGTGAACGATCTCGGTATTACCATATAAAAGCTATACACAAACGATAGGGTCATACTTGCCCGTGCGTTTTTAGTCATTCCGGTACTTCATGTTTATAAATTTAAAACTTGTTTCAATCCAATCCATCACACGACAGACACGCACCATGTTTTTTAGCGACACTGTCGGGGATTTGATTGTGTTCTTAGTTCCAAAATGATCCTCTAATCAAATCCATTGTAGCGTTTCTTGTTGCCAAAATCCAAAAAGTAAAAATGAAAACATTTTTTCTCACATAATCGATTTTGTCGCCGCCAAAACCGAAAGTTGTCGCCGGCAACCTCTCCACATATCCACTTTTGCCGACCGGCAAAGCCTTTTGCCGCCGGCAGAATCCCACGAACCGACTTTTGCCGCCGGTAATACTAGGTTTTTGCCAGGTATAAAAATTTATTCGTCTCGATTCAATTCGAATTGATTATTGGTTATTAGTGCGACTCAGTCGTTCTTGGTGGAAAAATAAAATGGTTTGGTATTCTATTCTACTTAAAAGGTAAATGCGCAAAATAATAACAATAAGCTAAAAGCAATTAACTAATAAAAACAAAACAATATAAATAATAAAACGTAAATTTAAAACGAAACAATTAATAAAAATAAAACTAAAAGACGAAATTAACTATCGACTCGAAAATAAAGTTTACTTAATGAAAAAGGAGAGAATAAAACTAAAATGGTACTTTAAAGCTAAACGAGGCAAAACCTAAAGCGGGTACTAAATAAAAGATAAAAGTTGAACTTTACGAAAAAATATTAATTTTGAAAATAGACGAAAAATTCAACTAAAAATACGTAACTTTAAAAGTTAAAATTAGAACAACTTTCAGATAAAACTAAACAATTACGGAACAATACTAATAAATAAACAAGCTACCAGGCAAGCAGCTGGAAGCAGCCAGGCTAGCTGCTCAATTTGGCGCCAAAATACCCAAGCAGACAAGCACACACGACACTTTCGTCGCAATACATTAAATTTCGGAATCTTACTTTTTTTCGCAATATTTGTTTTCAGAGTTTATGATTCTTCGGAATACTTCTTTTGTCGGAATAATAGATTTTCGGACTTTTGCTTTTTCAGATTTTTCACTTTTTTCGGAAAAATCAACTTTTTAGAGAAAAGAAAATATCTTCGGAATAATCAACTTTTCAGAACTTTTACTTTTTCGGAGATTTCTTCGAAATCTTAAACTTTTTCAGAAAAATGGCATATCTTCGGAATAAAAAGGTAATTTAAGAGAAAACAAATTTTCGGAATAAAGAACTTTTTCAGAGAAAAGGCAAATTTTCGGAATATTGAACTTTTTAAGAAAATGGCAAATTTTTGGAATATAAGACTTTTCGGAATAAGAGGTTGTTTTCAAAGTTTTAAAACCCTTTTGCGAAGAAAAATCAAATACAGATTAACAGATACTGTAACGTCTAGAAACAAGGAAAATAAGTTATGATTAAGCACAAATCAAATAAGCAAATAACTAAAGCTTTAACCAAATAAATTTTAAGAAGAACTAAATAAGCCACAAATTAAAAACTATATAAACACTAAATAATCAAAACATTTAAAATCAACTAATAAGCAAATCTATAAATCTATCAAACCAACTTAATCAAAAATAAGCCAAACACTAGTAAATCAACAATCACAATAAGCTTAAAACATCCACCACATCAAAACTATAAGATCAATCACATGAATAAATCAATCACATAATCAAATAGATTATTTTTTTGGTAAAAGGGTAGCAATGACCCCGGTAAATAGAACCAAAAAAAGCGTTGAAGTACAAGGAATGTGGCTGAAATACCACATTAACCGCAAGCTAAAGGCAGCTTGTTAAACAAAATGTTTACGACAGGCCATAAACATTAACTAGTCTAGAATACGGGAAATATATAAACTAGACAAAAACCAAGACGATAACATAAAATTACGAGGAAAATAATAAAATATCAACATGGGATCAGCCAGAACATAATAATCAAATAGATGAAATCAACTACATGATTAATTAAATCACCAAAAGATTAAGAAAGGTAGAATGAGAATTAAATGAAAAAGTTGATTAAATTGAAGATTTAAGATTCAAAGTTACAAGATTAAGATGAAGATTAAGAAAACTTGAAGGGAAAGATAGAGAGAGAAATAAACACACTAATTACCTACTAAAAATTAAAAACTAATATTAACTCCCTACTAATGACTATTTTTCTACTTTATATAGGGGAGGTGGTAAGTGCTTGTTTCTTCTCTTTTCTTCTCATCTTTCTCGACTCAGTCTCGAGATTAGTCGAATGATAATTTGAACTCGTCTTCTATTTCTCTTCTTTTTGTAGACTTGGTTCTTCGACTTCGTTAAACTTCCGTCTTTAGACTTTTTATTCGATAAATCTTCAGAATAGGCCTTGGACTTCCGTTCTTTTTGCACTCTTGATCTTTTAACTTCGTCTTTTGTCGTTTTCTTTGATAAAAGCCCATGATAGCCCGTGTTTCTCCCTTTTTCATATTTTTATCCTGAAACACAATAAAAACACAAACCACGCATAATTCCGACTTTTAGGACATAAAATACACGTTTTGGTCATGTTATTATTGGAAATAAGCGGTAAAAGGATAAGTGTTTTCACACTTATTAAATCCCCTACACGTGAGCATTGCAATGCCCTCATGCAATGCCTTCATTTCAGAACAGAGTTTACATTTTTCATCATAAATAACCCACCTTGGCCTTTATTAAATATTAAACACTAAGGAAACTTAAAAGATAGAAATATATACCAAACAAGTAAAGAAATTAAAGACTTACATTTGGGTTTTGGTGTCATGAATGTTTATCATCCTCAAGTTTCATGTTCCCCACACCAAGCTTATAAACGAGATCATTGTTATTATAAGTTAGCAAACTAACACGAACTCATGTGGCCCAATTATTTACTTAGACTCCTGTTAGACACGTAAATATTCATGTTTTTATTGCTTATATCCCTTCATTTTTGGTATAATAAATAGCAAAACGGGTATTTTTAGTGCATTTATCGTTTATATGTGTTATTTATTATTGTAGGTACGAATATTAAAGAAAAGGAGCTAAAACGAGCACGAGAAATGGGAAGAGCGCGAAAAATCGAGTTTGACGGTGCATTCATGTTTTATTGGGCCGGCCCGACACCATTTAAATGGGTCGGACCCGACCCATTAATACATCATTAGCCCAATATTAATTTCAGCCCCTTAATGAAACAAAGCCCAACAGCCTTCAAGCCCAATATAAAAGTTTCCTGGCCCAAGTTGGCGCAGGCCCAGTGAGCAAAAAAAGGGACGAGGCCCACTAAATGAGATGAAGGGGTGGTAGCTTAAAACACACGCAGCTTTGTTTTCTTGGCTTTTCTTTTGGATAGCGTAGATAGACAAAAACATTCCATATTTTATTTCATTAGTCTTTTATTTTTTTTATGTCTTGCGTTTTTTTTGTTTTTTTTTTTCTCGGTAGTTCAAGTAATAGAGTAGTGCAGGATTCATAAAACGCAACTTATTTTTAATCAAACCCTTGTATTCGATTTCAGTTTCAAGTTGTGTTCGATTTACGATAACGAGTTGAAAGTTTGATTCGGTTGTTTATTAAGAAGATGAAATCTTCAGTTTGAAATATCGATCGATGCTTCAGTTATGTTTGGAATCGAAGTGGGTTTATAGATTAGTTGAAGATGGTTTCGGTTATGTCTTAAATCGTGGTCTCGATTTGATGATGGTTGTTAAAGCAAGTTTGATTTTCGGTTCGTAAGTTGTGTTTTAATTCTATTGTTCTTCGAAGATGATGATGGTCAGATTTTATAGAATAAATCACTATAACTTTGTAGTTTAATAATGGTAGATGATATTACCACTAGGCTAGATGATATAATTGGTCAATGTTTGCTATTAATTAGTATATTTGATAACTAGTTTTATAATTCTAAATTTTCTTTTTGTAAATGATTTTCAACATTCGTTTACATACTTTTTAAGAAAATTAGTTTTATTTGAAATTTAGATTTCTAAATTAGTTGTTACACAATTTTTATTTGTCGTTTAGCCTAACCGTTTGGTAAATTGTGATCTCGGCGAATTCGGTTAATCACTTTTGGCGAGGAGCTTACAGTTTATTATTTTTAGTTGATAAATTAAGTTTAGACCTTAATTGGTTTAAAGTTTAATTTGCGTCTAAGTTTATTAAATCGGGTGGTTAATATTCGTATCCGGTCATTCGCTCGGGTTTGATTCTCTATCTTTTTCTTTGTTGTTATTTTTATAGCTTATATATGATTATTATTATTGCCTTGTTATTGTTTAGATTTAATGTCGGGATTAGAGTAGTTTTTATCATGCTCGTTTAGTTTGCCTTGGTTATTGTTCTTAGTTTTATTTTAAATTCTTTTAGCTTAATATTCTTAGTATAATTGTCATTCTTATTGTTTTATATTTTGTTATAAATATTAAAAGTTTTAAATATAAAAATCAAAAACATTTTTATTCGAGCATCAAACTTGAGACATAAACGCGGATTTCCATTCACACTTAGCTGGAACTACGATAACCTTCAGGTTTATACTCAAAATGACAATATCAAATGGCGCCGCTGCCGGCTCTGTGTGTAGCGATATTGGCGTTGTGTTTTTAGTTGGTGACTTAAAGATCCTTTCGGTTTGAAAGTTTATTTTCGTATTTGTATATATATATATATATATATATATATATATATATATATATATATATATATATATATATATATATATATATATATATATATATATATATATATATATATATATATATATATATATATATATATATATAATAACAAATTTAAAAAAAAATCCAAAAAAAATATATAAAGTTTATAAAAAGCAAAAATATTTTCTTATTTTATTTTATTTTCTTTATTACTATATATATCATAAAAAAAAGTTTTAAAAAAATATTCCTCTTTATCCTCTATTGTGTTTAATTCTTTTTCTCAACCCCTCTTATTTTATAATTCTTCATGGATTCGTCTTGCGTTCGGTGTGGCAGACCATGGCTTGGTTTTCCAATATGTCCATGGTGTACTTGTGCGAAGTGTGGTTCTGATATCGACAATACACAATTTGGATTTGGTCCATTGTGCAATTCAATAAATTCGTACTTCTCCTCTTACACAAATTTCTCCCCCCCCTCCCGTCTATGACAATCCCTATCCTCAACAAGCACCGGATTTTTCTCCATACCCGTGTTGCAACTATTGTGGGGGCCCTCACGATACTTCTTATTGTCAACTGATGAATTATGAGCCACATCCGTGCTATAATTCCGGTTTTCAAAGTTTTGAACCCCCACAAAACTCCGTCGTTCATCAACCTTCTTTTAATGAACAAATCACTAGTTTAGATGAAATTCTAGAAAGCTTAAGACAACTCAAAATTAGCTTGCATGACGAAAGACAACAAGAGCAAGTATCTACTCTTAGTGTTTCTACTCCTCCTCTTGTGCGTTCTTACTATTATGATGATGATGACGATGAGAATACTATTTCTTGGAATGATCTTTGTGCTCAATGTCCTAGTGCAATTGTAATTCCTTCTCTCGACTTGCCGGCTCTCGAGCCTAAGGATTCAACCATCCTAGGGGATGAGGATCTTAGCACAATTCCTACAGAGGAATCTGACGAATTTATAAAGTCTAATGATGATAACCTTGTCCAAATTCCAAGTGAATCTAAGGCGACATCCGACAGTGACGATGAGTGTGAATCTCTTTCTAGTGATGATTCATTGCCTCCCATCGACATCTTGGGAGACGATTCTTTGGCTTTCTCTAATCCTCTCTTTGATCTCGATGATAGTTTTACTTCTAATGATGACGAGTCACTATCCGATGAAGACGTTCAGAAGGAAAATTTCAAGATTTATTCGAACCCTTTATTTGATTTTGATGACGCCTACATCTCTAGTGAGGTGAATCCTCTCTTTGAAGAGGGGATTGAGGACATTGATAGCTCCGACTCTATTGCTATTGATGAGCATTCTTTATTAGCCATGCCACCTCCCATCGTAGAGGAGGTGGAGAGATTTGACCCTACCTTTCGTTTGATTCGGTCTGGTGAGGTGACGCGGGTGGTAGATATGTCTTCTGATATTTCTCATATTATGTTGCCACCCCGTCCTACCGCGTGCAAACCCAAGCAGGTGATGTATCGCTTTTACTCTCCTCATTTCATACCGGGAAATGAGGATGAGTGCTTTGACCCGGGAGGTGACATTGACCATTCTATGATTGATACCTTTACGACTTTGCCAAATAGTTACTATCCATTGTCTTTGGGGGATGACAATTTGTCTCCTTTACCCATCCCACCTCCCGTAGATCACGACCTCACATACTTTTCGTATGTTGAGAGGACTTTTCTACCTTTCATGACTTATCCTCCTGCCTCTCATTTATTATGTTCATCCAGGACCGATGATAAGATTTTTGATCCCGGTATTACATTCGAGGCCTCCCCATGGACCATTTAATTCGGGGTCGAGTCAGGCTCGTGACTCGGTTAACACAAACAAGCGCTTCTCGGGAGGCAACCCGATGATCTATCATTTTTATCTTTTTCTAACATAAGTGTAGGGACGTGCTTCTCTCCATGTGTGCTTGTTGGTGTTTGTTTTTGTGTGTAGGGTTTCCTTGGATCGAGAAGACTTTCAGAGGGTTGATGTTGCTGTTTTCCATCATCTTCTTCATTCAGTCTCCGATCGATCTTCATGTCTATATCAGGGGAGTACTCAGTTCTCTTCTTTATCCATACATATCTGATTGTGTTCTCCTTTTTACACTTGGAATTCTAGTATTAGCCTTTTGTTTTCTTAAGTGTAGGGGTAGCACCTTATCACTTTTGAACATTGAGGCCAATGTTCGGTTCTAAGTGTAGGGGGGTTTATATCATATGGATCATATTCATGCCTACTTGTTTGCCCTCTAGCATCCTATTTTGAGCAAATGTGTGTTTGTTTTATTTTATTTTATTAAATAATAATAAAAAGTTTTTTACCGTGCGTGATTGACTTGTCCCAAGGCTAGAACAAAGGGATCCTGACTCTGCCTGAGTGTTGATCTGGCTGCTCCCTTTACTTTTATACTAAGCTTTTAGGAATTGTGCAAATAAAAATGCTAAACGTGGAGTAGTTGGTTCTATTTAGAGCTTATATGAGTAACCTATGGCTTTTCCTCTTAGATTATAACTAGATTTAATAAGTGTGTTTTTTCAAGCCTTTGAACGTTAAAAATTGTGTTGTTATGCAAAAAATAAATTCTTATGCAATTTTGATATAGAGTCCTAGTTCAACTTTTTATTTAAATTTGAGTGAAAGCATACTTTCTTAAATTTGAAATAATGTTGCGTGAATAAATATGTTGAAAAAAAATGAATGAAAAAAATTAGAAAAAAATATTAAAAAAAAAAGAAGAAAAGAAAAAAAAGTTATTTGAAAAAAAAATAATAAAAAAAAAGAAAAAAATAATTTTAAAAAAAATGAATAAGAGTTTTATGTTTTTGTTTTTCTTCAATTATAATTGTGAGAAACTTGCTTTTTCTCAAATTTAAATCCGAAGTTGAACTATAATTCGTCAATTTTATATAAGAGTTTAGACGGTAATTGAGAATGTAGAAGTCAAATGTCCCGCGAGCTCCGATACTATTCTCGAGGGTGTAAAAACCTAGCCTCCTAAGCTTTGCTAAAGGACAAGCTGAGAAGAAAGTCGCTACATGGAGTGATCTCTCCTCTGAATCTTTATTCTCTAATTACCATCGTTGTTTTTTCATCTAAGTGTCTTTTATTAGCTTGGCGGTTATTTCAAGATCTTTGATTTCAAAATCCCGCCGATCCCGGTACTATTCTCCGAGGGGTGTCAAAAGCCCGGGCACTTAACCGAATAGGTTGGGACGTCACGAGAAGAAAGCCGCTACATTGGAAAGGCCATTTTTGAAACTTAAATCTTGTAATTTTCGGTGAGTCTAATATTCCACTTAGATGATTAGCAACCATAACAAATGTCGATTTGAACGATCAAAAATTTGAAAATGAACACACTTGCCTAGTCTTTTATAATTATAGGAGTGAAAAGTTATATTTACATAGGTTATTAGTATAAGTAGTGTTAGCATTTTTCCAAAATGTTTGCACAAGGAATCTTAGCTTAGTTGGGAGTAATAAAAAGAGGATGACGATCTTTATTCCCTGGCGACACCCAGTTTGCGTGTTTCCCGTTCTATGATCCTTATACCTTGAATAAGAAGTCGAGCATGGCGGGTCACAATGTATTTTTATTTTTATTTTATTTTAGCAATTTCGAATAAAGTAATTTTAAATTGATTTTGGATTTAACGTTTGTGATAATAGTTGCTTGGGGGCAAGCAACGTCTTAAGTGTAGGGGTGTGTTAGACACGTAATTATTCGTGTTTTTATTGCTTATATCCCTTCATTTTTGGTATAATAAATAGCAAAACGGGTATTTTTAGTGCATTTATCGTTTATATGTGTTATTTATTATTGTAGGTACGAATATTAAAGAAAAGGAGCTAAAACGAGGAAAAAGAGCAAAGACGAGCACGAGAAATGGGAAGAGCGCGAAAAATCGAGTTTGACGGTGCATTCATATTTTATTGGGCCGGCCTGACACCATTTAAATGGGCCGGACCCGACCCATTAATACATCATTTGCCCAATATTAATTTCAGCCCCTTAATGAAACAAAGCCCAACAGCCTTCAAGCCCAATACAAAAGTTTCCTGGCCCAAGTTGGCGCAGGCCCAGTGAGCAAAAAAGGGACGAGGCCCACTAAATGAGATGAAGGGGTGGTGGCTTAAAACACACGCAGCTTTGTTTTCTTGGCTTTTCTTTTGGATAGCGTAGATAGACAAAAACATTCCATATTTTATTTCATCAGTCTTTTATTTTTTTATGTCTTGCGTTTTTTTTTTGTTTTTTTTTTTCTGGGTAGTTCAAGTAATAGAGTGGTGCAGGATTCATAAAACGCAACTTATTTTTAATCAAACCCTTGTATTCGATTTCAGTTTCAAGTTGTGTTCGATTTACGATAACGAGGTGAAAGTTTGATTCGGTTGTTTATTAAGAAGATGAAATCTTCAGTTTGAAATATCGATCGATGCTTCAGTTATGTTTGGGATCGAAGTGGGTTTATATATTAGTTGAAGATGGTTTCGGTTATGTCTTAAATCGTGGTCTCGATTTGATGATGGTTGTTAAAGCAGGTTTGATTTTCGGTTCGTAAGTTGCGTTTGATTTCTATTTTTCTTCGAAGATGATGATGGTTAGATTTTATAGAATAAAATCACTATAACTTTGTAGTTTAATAATGGTAGATGATATTACCACTAGGCTAGATGATATAATTGGTCAATGTTTGCTATTAATTAGTATATTTGATAACTAGTTTTACAATTCTAAATTTTCTTTTTATAAATGATTTTCAACATTCGTTTACATACTTTTTATGAAAATTAGTTTTATTTGAAATTTAGATTTCTAAATTAGTTGTTACACAATTTTTATTTGTCGTTTAGCCTAACCGTTTGTTAAATTGTGATCTCGGTGAATTCGGTTAATCACTTTTAGCGAGGAGCTTACATTTTATTATTTTTTGTTGATAGATTAAGTTTAGACCTTAATTGGTTTAAAGCTTAATTTGCGTCTAAGTTTATTAAATCGGGTGGTTAATATTTGTATCCGGTCATTCGCTCGGGTTTGATTCTCTATCTTTTTCCTTGTTGTTATTTCTATAGCTTCTATATGATTATTATTATTGCCTTGTTATTGTTTAGCTTTAATGTCGGGATTAGAGTAGTTTTTATCATGCTCGTTTAGTTTGCCTTGGTTATTGTTCTTAGTTTTATTTTAAATTCTTTTAGCTTAATATTCTTAGTATAATTGTCATTCTTATTGTTTTATATTTTGTTATAAATATTAAAAGTTTTAAATATAAAGTCAAAACCATTTTTATTCGAGCATCAAACTTGAGACATAAACGCGAATTTCCATTCACACTTAGCTGGAACTACGATAACCTTCGGGTTTATACTCAAAATGACAATATCAACTCCCTTATTCCTAGGTGTATCTCTTATATTTTAATTTTGTCTTGAATGCTCACGAGGATACATTGTTTGACTTATTTCGATAGTTTGTTTAGGCCGAAAATAAAGTGGGACGATTTAATCAATAGTTAGCTAAAGGACAAAATCTTTTAAAACTACTTCTCGGGACCTCATAAAGTTCATATCTTGGCATAACTCGCTTCACGATTTGAGACTTTTCTCGGACTGATATTTGGCAGTGACTTCATACTTCAAATCTTGAGAGACGTTCATGAAATAATGGTCTTCTCTTCATAATAGGAATTTCTTCACTTAAAGTTTTGAGAGATTCTTCATACTTAGACCACGACTTCTTCATTTTTCTCCAATCTTTATCTTGGACTTTGATATACAACGATCCGCCTCCTTTTAGGACTTGGATCTATTTATCCTCATACCTTCTTAGGGCCTTTTTGGATAGACTTCTCCATGATCTTTAGGGGAGTATTTGCTTTTTGTCGTGTGTCTCGATCCTTCATATTGATTTTTGATAAATGATTCTTCACGTCACTTTTGGATCTTTAGCAACAAAATGTAGCCCTCATGTCTTGTTAGGACCTTTTCGGACTCGCCAATCTTCGCATCCTGCTTCAATAAGTTATGGCTTGGCTATGAACTCTAATTAATACCGAGCAACTTTTAAACGATCTTGTGCTAGAAGCTAAGTAACTTTTCAAATCGTACAACCTTATTTATTGCAGATAAATTTATTAGCAAGCGATGGGAGAAAAAGCTTATAATCAACTAACATAAATTCATGAAAGAATACCAAAATTATAATTGACTCTATCATCTCTCGTTCTCCACAATTTAAAATCTCAAGGAATGAGACTCGTGGATGCTTAGCCAATTAAATCAAAGTTTTGGGTTTTCAAGTCATCTATAGGATCTTGCAAACTCTTAGACTTTTTCAAGTTTAGAATCCGAATTTTAAAGTTCCCTTGATAAACGAATTTCTAGGATCAATTATAGGAACTTGCGAAAAGTTCTTTTTCTTAACCTGTGAGAGTTATGTCTTTCGTGTTTTAAAGTTCCCTGTATAAAAGCCTAGCAAAACTTGACTTAAACACGTTAAGGATACTAGCTAGAGTAAACTTGGATAAGTAAACTCGGGTTGAGTCAAAATATTCACAACTTTGAATAATTTAAAACCACTTTATTGAAAATTTAATCTATCAAAGAAAGTAAATAACAATAGCAAATGAAAATTACAAGGCCAAAATAGATTAAAAATTTTGAAAAATGTCGAAAAATCAGATTTTCTGGTTAAAATGAGGACAAATTCATGGAAAAGCCCACTTACTTCGATAGAAGTCCCCCCTACACTTGATATAAACATTGTCCTCAATGTTTAAGCATGTGGGAGTAAACTCCCCTACACTTATGACATTATGCACGTTGTTTAAATCTTGCTAAGGAAAGGATAACTATAGTGATTTCAATGTGAACATATGAGATATGAAATACTAAATCACGATAGTTTAGGATAGAACCGGGAAGACGGGAACACGGGATCATGGTTCGTCAAAAGTCATCGAGAATGGATCTTTGAAGCTTTAATCCCTGCACATCATAAGAAACAAGACAACAAACACATACGGGGCTCCCCCTACACTTATTATGAAAACGGTAATGGATAGATCAACAGGTTACCTCCCGAGAAGCGCTTGTTTTTGTTAACCGAGTCACGAGCCTGACTCGACCCAGAACTAATTCAAGGGAAACGTGGTGAGGGATGGGATCATCTCATGAGAGATGTCCTCACCAAAGTACAACTTCACGCGCTGGCCATTCACTTTAAAATTTGGCCCATTTGGCTGAGAAATCTCAATGGTGCCATAGGGGAAAACTTTGGCGACGGTGAATGGACCAGACTAACGGCTCTTCAGCTTTCCCGGGAAGATCTTCAACCGAGAGTTAAAGAGTAAAAGTTGATCACCAACGTGGAACTCTCGGTTCTTAATCCTTGGATCATGGATGATCTTAGTCTTCTCCTTGTAGATCAATGAGTTCTCATAAGCTTCATTCCTCAGTTCATTTAGCTCGTTGAGTTGAATCTTCTGAAGATCACCGGGTTTGTTGATGTCGAAATTGGCCCACTTCAAGGCCCAGTACGCCTTATGTTCCAGCTTAATAGGGAGGTGGCATGCCTTCCCGTACACAAGACGATGTGGAATGCAACCAATAGGCGTCTTATATGCGGTACGGAAAGCCCACAAAGCATCTTCTAACTTATCGGCCCACGAGGCATGATGCTCTCCCACAGTGCGCTCAAGAATGAGCTTCAATCCACGGTTAGGTATCTCGGCTTGACCCTTTGTTTAAGGATGATAAGCGGTGGAAAGACGGTGATTGACACCGTACTTACCCATGACTCGAGCAAATTGATCATTGCAAAAATGAGTCCCGCGGTCACTGATTATAGCACGAGGAACACCGAATCGAGCAAAAAGCTGCTTCAAAAAGTTCACAACCACCCTTACATCGTTCGTAGGGAGAGCCGTTGCTTCAACCCATTTGGAAACGTAGTCAACGGCTACGAGGATGTACTTGTTCCCTTTAGATGATGGAAATGGCCCCATAAAGTCGATAACCCATACATCAAAGATTTCACATTCTTGTATGAAATTTTAAGGTATCTCATCTTTATGTGTGATCTTGCCTTGTCTTTGGCAAGCATCACAATGTTTAACCATTTCATGAGCGTCGTGATAAATGGTGGGCCAATAAAATCCAAAGTCGAAAACTTTCTTCGCTATGTAATTGGGACCAAAGTGACCACCGTGAGTCCTTTATGGCAAGCTTCAAGGATTAGTAACGCTGCTGGCCCATCAACACATCGACGAATGACAAGATCCGCACATTGTTTGAAAAGGTAAGGGTCGTCCCAAAAATAGTGTTCAATGTCTTTAAAGAACTTTTTCTTTTGTTGGGACGTTAACCCTTCCTTGAGAATTCCACCCGCCAAGTAGTTTTAAATGTCCGCAAACCACGGGGTGTCATCAAGATTTGAATTGATAGACATTAAGGCCACAAGTGGAAAAGAGTCGTTGATCTCTTGATTCGGATGATCCCCTTGATAAGGATCCTCAAGTCTACTTAGATGATCCGCGGCTAGGTTTTTGGCTCCCTTCTTGTCACGAATTTCAATTTTAAATTCTTGAAGGAGCAAAACCCAACGAAGAAGTCTTGGCTTGGAATCTTGTTTAGTCAACAAGTACTTCAACGCGGAATGGTCGGTATAGACAATGGTGGTGGAAAGGACAAGATAGGGTTGGAATTTTTCAAAAGCATACACTACAGCTAAAAGCTCTTTTTCGGCAGTAGTATAATGCAATTGAGCCCCCGTCATTGTCTTGCTAGCATAATAGATTGGTTGGAAGTGTTTGTTCACTCTTTGGCCCAAAACCGCTCCAATAGCAAAGTCGCTAGCATCACACATCAATTCAAAAGGTAGCTCCCAATTAGGGGTAACCAAGACCGGTGCCTTAGTTAGCTTATCCTTAAGAAGATTGAAGGATTCAAGACACTCTTTGGAAAAGAGAAAAGGAGTCTCTTTTTCCAAGAGGTGGGTCATCGGGCGAGCGATTTTAGAAAAATCTTGAATGAATTGACGATAGAAGCCCGCATGACCCAGGAAACTTCTCACACCCTTCACTGTTGAAGGTGGAGGTAATTTTGCTATGACATCAACTTTAGCACGGTCCACTTCAAGACCGGCTTTTGAGATTTTATGTCCAAGCACAATGCCTTCTTTTACCATGAAATGGAATTTTTCCCAATTTAGAACAAGGCGAGTGTCTTCACACCGCTTAAGCATGCGTTCCAAATTGGCAAGGCAATGAGAGAAAGAATCACCATAGACCGAGAAATCATCTATGAAGACTTCCATAGTTTCTCCAACCATGTCATGGAAGATAGCCATCATACACCTTTGGAAAGTCCCAGGAGCATTGCATAAGCCGAAAGGCATTCTTTTGTAAGCAAATGTTCCATAAGAACAAGTGAATGTGGTTTTCTCTTGGTCTTTAGGATCGATGGGAATTTGAAAATACCCGGAGAAACCGTCTAAAAAGCAATAATAGTCATTACCCGCTAGACGTTCAAGAATTTGATCCATAAAAGGAAGGAGAAAATGATCCTTTCTCGTAGCATCATTGAGTTTGCGATAGTCTATACAAACTCTCCACCCTGTAACGAGACGAGTAGGAATTAACTCGTTGTTTTCATTGGGCACAACGGTGATTCCGCCTTTCTTAGGCACACAACGGACCGGACTAACCCATGGTGAATCCAAGATAGGGTAGATCATTCCCGCATCAAGAAGTTTGATAACCTCTTTTTTGATAACGTCATGGATCTTGGGATTCACCCTTCTTTGGTTTTGAATAGTGGGTTTAAAGTCGTCCTCCATGAGAATTTTATGTGTGCAAAAGTGAGGATCAATTCCACGAATATCGGAGATTTTCCAAGCAATCGCTTTCTTATGATTCTTCAGCACGGCGATAAGTCGAGATTTTTCGACTTCTTTCAAATCCTTTGCGATGATGACGGGTGACTTCTTATTGTCTTCAAGAAACACGTATTCGAGATGAGACGGCAGATCCTTAAGCTCTAAATCCGGAGGATTTTCGATGGAAGGCGTAGTCAAATTCGGATCATCAATAGAGATTTCCTTAGGAGATGGTGGAGAAATATGGTCCTCGTTAAGAAGTTTCTCAATGGTACGAATGTCTTCATCCCAATTGGAGGGAGAATCGTCATATTGTAAGTCCACATCTCCCAAAGTTGCTTCAAATTCTTTCAAAATGAGATCACTTTCTCCAAATGAAGTTAGTGAGGGAGCAATAGAGGCAACGGTCTCAACAATGGGTAGAGAAGAAGAACCACTTTTACAAGCGTCTTTGAAATGTTCTTCACAAGCCTCATTAAGAACGTCAATGAAATTAACGCTCTCGTTTTCAGAAGGCTGCTTAGAAAGTTTACCCATGTTGAAGACGATTTTCTCGTCACCAACTCTCATGATTAATTCGCCCGCGGCTACATCAATGAGAGTGCGTCCGGTCCTCAAGAATGGACGTCCAACGATTAATGGAACACGGGGGTCCATCTCGTAGTCAACGACAACGAAATCCGCCGGGAAGGTTAATTTGCCGACACGGACGAAGACATCTTCGGCTATCCCCACCGGATAAGCAACCGTACGGTTAGCTAATTCCAATGTCATTCGTGTGGGGACTAGATCAGGTAGAGATAATTGTTTCCAAACTCTTAAAGGCATTAAGTTGATACTAGCACCTAGATCGGCTAGGGCCATACAATTCTCTACCCCGGGGAAGTTGCAAGGAATTAGAAAGCGACCGGGATCTCCTAACTTAACTGGAAGTTTTCTCAAAATAACGGCAGAACAATTCTCATTTAATTGGGTATTGGCAATGTCGAGCAATTTTTCTTTATCACTTAAAAGATCCTTGAACATCTTAGCATATTTAGGCATGTGAGCGAGAGCCTCAGCAAAGGAGATGTTGAAATTCAGTTGTGTAAACATTTTAAGAAAGTTAGAAACCTGAATATCATCCTTGTTTTTCAACTTCTCTTTCCTCAACCTTGAGGGATAAGGTATATTGGGTTCAGAGGAAGGCTTTGGAATGGAATTCTCACTCACATCCTTGGGTGGTGGAGGGGTAGATGTGGAAGGTGGAGGAACCGGTTTTGGAACCAAAGGTGTGGTATAAACTTAAGGTATCGATGGGACATAAGGTGCAGACGAAGGCATTACGGGTGGTATATCACAAGTAGAAGGAATCTCGGGTCCTTGGTTAGTTGGTGAAGAAGAAGGTTCAAAGATGATCTTATCGCTCCTAGTAGTGATGGCATTAACGTTGGCCCTAGGATTGGTCACGGTGTTAGAAGGGAGAGTACCTTGGGGTGGGCCTTGGGGATTAATGGCTTAATACGTTAGCATAAATTTCTTATCACTCGATTCTTGCATAGCAGTCATGATTTTCTCATGCTCACTCAACTTATCAGTCAACTTTTGAAGAACCAATTCCATTGAAGGGGAATTCGTGTTTTGCCCTTGATTTTGAAAACCTTGGTTTGGATATTGTTGTTGATAAGCATTGTTATTATTAAAACCTTGGTTAAAGTTGTTATTTTGAAACCCTTGGTTTTTCCCATTAAAAGTCCCTTGATTTTGACTATGAAAATTCCCTTGATTTGAGTTATAATTCCTTTGATTATTAGAAGAATTCCCTTGGTAGTTACTTCTTTGGCCTTGGTTCCTTGGTGGGTATTGTGTGTTGTTCAATGGAGGTGGTGGTGGTCTATTATGGGATTGAAAACCGGGTGGTGAAAGAAAGTTATTCGAACGATAACTAAGCAAATTGTGGTTACCTTGAGGACGTGCTTGATAGCCTCCCATAGAAAAGTTACCGTTGGCGGCATACATATTTTCCGGATTGTCATGAGTATAAGGACAATCGGTGTATGAATGAGAATCCCCACAAATCTCACAAGAAGTTGCTAGAGCTTTAGCTTGTTGTTGTTGATTCGTAGCTATAAGTAGAATATTTTTGTTCATTTCGGACATCATGTGAGTGAATTCGGTCATATCTGGGGTTGCTGAAGTAGAAGAAACATTGACTCTCGGGTTTGATCTTGAGGATGCGGATGAATCCCAATTTTTGTGGTGAGTGGTCATGTTCTCTATAAGCTCTCTACACTCCTCAGGTCTTCTCTTCCTGAATGTACCACCGGCGGCAAAATTAATCGTATCACGATCACGAAAAGTTAAACCATTGTAGAAGGTATCAATCAAAGTAACGGGGAGCATGTTATGGTCCAGACAACGGTCGATCAAGACATTATAACGTTCCCAAGCATCGAAAAGCGACTCATCAGGTTCTTGAGTGAATCCATTGATTTGGTTGCGAAGACTTGTGACCATGGATGGTGGAAAGTAGCGCGACAAAAAGCGTTGAGTCATGTCATTCCATGTATGAATTGAGTTTTTAGGAAGACGATCAAACCACTTCTCGGCATGGTGGGATAAAGTGTGTGGGAAGAGATGTAGGCGAAGGAAATCCATAGTAACACCGGGAAGTTTCATGCTTTGGGTGACGGTAATGAATTTGTCGAGGTGTTTGTTGGCATCATCATCGGGTAATCCGCGAATAGGACAAGCGTTTTGAACTTGCTGGATCATGTGATGCTTCAACGAAAATTCAGGAGCCGTGATTTACATCGGCGCAATCGGTCCTCCGCGTCCGTTTATGGTTGGTTGACAAAGCTCCTCCATTGTTCGTAGGTCGGGTGGGGGAATATTGTTGTTGTTATTGTTATTCAAATTGGGTAGAGGTGGGTTGTTATTGTTGTTGTGCACACCAGCCATATCTAAATCTTCACGAGTCTCGGGCTCTGGATAAGTTGAAGATCTAGTACGCATACACCTACAAAAGAAAAAGAAACCAAAGAAACAAAGAATATATATTTACTTGTAAAAATAAAATCTTTTTGGTGCAAATCTTTGGAAAATAAATGCTTTTTATGATTTTCTTAATGTTTTCGTATTTTTGAAAAAATTTTAAATTTTTATGGATTTTTTGAAAATTTTTAAGCAAGGAAAATAACGTTCACGAATGAACGGATCCCAATACAACGCGTCTCTCACTAAAAACCGTTAATCTTAACAAAAAGAGCCGGCGGCGGCGCCATTTAATACTAGGTTTTTACCAGGTATAAAAATTTGTTCGTCTCGATTCAATTCGAATTAATTATTGGTTATTAGTGCGACTCAATCGTTCTTGGTGGAAAAATAAAATGGTTTGGTATTCTATTCTACTTAAAAGGTAAATGCGCAAAATAATAACAATAAGCTAAAAGCAATTAACTAATAAAAACAAAACAATATAAATAATAAAACGTAAATTTAAAACGAAACAATTAATAAAAATAAAACTAAAAGACGAAATTAACTATCGACTCGAAAATAAAGTTTACTTAATGAAAAATGAGAGAATAAAACTAAAATGGTACTTTAAAGCTAAACGAGCCAAAACCTAATGCGGGTACTAAATAAAAGATAAAACTTGAACTTTACGAAAAAATATTAATTTTGAAAATAGACGAAAAATTCAACTAAAAATACTTAACTTTCAAAATTAAAACTGGAACAACTTTCAGATAAAACTAAACAATTACGGAACAATACTAATAAATAAACAAGCTAGCAGGCAAGCAGCTGGAAGCAGCCAGGCTAGCTGCTCAATTTGGCGCCAAAATATCCTAAGCAGGCAAGCACACACGACACTTTCTTCGCAATAGCTACAGGAAATTTCGGAATCTTACTTTTTTCGTAATATTTGTTTTCAGAGTTTATAATTCTTCGGAATACTTCTTTTGTCGGAATAATAGATTTTCGGACTTTTGCTTTTTCAGAGTTTTCACTTTTTTCAGAAAAATCAACTTTTCAGAGAAAAGAAAATATCTTCGGAATAATCAACTTTTCAGAACTTTTACTTTGGGATTTCTTCGGAATCTCAAACTTTTTCAGAAAAATGGCATATCTTCGGAATAAAAGGTAATTTCAGAGAAAACAAATTTTTGGAATAAAGAACTTTTTCAGAGAAAAGGCAAATTTTCGGAATATTGAACTTTTTCAGAAAAATAGTAAAATTTTGGAATATTAGACTTTTCGGAATAAGAGATTGTTTTCAGAGTTTTAAAACCCTTTTGCGAAGAAAAATCAAATACAGATTAACAGATACTGTAACTTCTAGAAACAAGGAAAATAAGCTATGATTAAGCACAAATCAAATAAGCAAATAACTAAAGCTTTAACCAAATAAATTTTAAGAAGAACTAAATAAGCCACAAATTAAAAACTATAAAAACACTAAATAATCAAAACATTTAAAATCAACTAATAAGCAAATCTATAAATCTATCAAACCAACTTAATCAAAAATAAGCCAAACACTAGTAAATCAACAATCACAATAAGCTCAAAACATCCACCACATCAAAACTATAAGATCAATCACATGAATAAATCAATCACATAATCAAATAGATGAAATCAACTACATGATTAATTAAATCGCCAAAAGATTAAGAAAGATAGAATGAGACTTAAATGAAAAAGTTGATTAAATTGAAGATTTAAGATTCAAAGTTACAAGAATAAGATGAAGAAGAAAACTTGAAGAGAAAGATAGAGAGAGAAATAAACACACTAATTACCTACTAAAAATTAAAAACTAAAAATTAACTCCCTACTAATGACTATTTTTCTACTATATATAGGGGAGGTGGTAAGTGCTTGTTTCTTCTCTTTTCTTCTCGTCTTTCTCGACTCAGTCTCGGGATTAGTCGAATGATAATTTGAACTCGTCTTCTATTTTTCTTCTTTTTGTAGATTTGGTTCTTCGACTTCGTTAAACTTCCGTCTTTAGACTTTTTCTTGGATTAATCTTCAGAATAGGCTGGACTTCTGTTCTTTTTGCACTCTTGATCTTTTGACTTCGTCTTTTGTTGTTTTCTTTGATAAAAGCCCGTAATAGCCCGTGTTTTCTCCCTTTTTCATATTTTTATCCTGAAACACAATAAAAACACAAACCACGCATAATTCCGACTTTTAGGACATAAAATACACGTTTTGGTCATGTTATTATTGGAAATAAGCGGTAAAGGGATAAGTGTTTTCACACTTATTAGCCGGCATAACCACTTTTGCCGTCGGCAGCTTTTCCTTTTTTTCACAGATTCAATTTTGCCGACCAGCAAAACTGAAAGTTGCCACCGGCAACTCTTAATCTGGTAAAAAAATAAAAAAAAAGTTATGTTTTTGTTTTGTTTAGTTTATTTAAATTCTTATCTACTTATTTTCCTATTAGTAATCTTTTGTTTGTTTTTATTTTTGTTACTAGTGATCTTTTTCAAAAGTGTTTCAAGACTTGAATGAACACACGTTCTTCTGGTCAAGAACTACTTAGTCCATACACTGATCCCGAACGTTTTATTCATCAATCTCGAAAGAAAAACCGCAAGAAGAAATCCTTTGTTTCTTCCAAAAACCGAATTCCTAGAACAAAAAATCCACCATTTTATAATCTCTTAGACACACTTGTTGTCTATAACCCATTTAATGATCTACCATTTCAAATAGCCGACGATCAATCCATGTGGGCTGCCTACCGAGTATTAGCACCTACCCCGAGGCTGCTATTGTTCAAGTTGAGCTTGGATATAACTTCACTGTGAAAGGTCATCACCTTTCAATGATCAAAGACCGCCAAGTTGACGGTCGTGCGTCGGCCGATCCGTATAAGCACATAGCCGAATTCGTAGAGATATGTGGCATGTTTTGATATGGAGCCAACGTCAATGTAGACGCTATTAAACTCAAACTCTTCCCATCATCTCTATCCGGATATGCAAGAGTTTGGTATAATGAGTTGACACCCGGTACCATTGAAACATGGGAACAAAAGAGAACCGCTTTTGTTAGCCGTTTCTTTCCACCCGCCATGTACGAAAGACTAATGGGGGAGATCTGAGGTTTTGCCCAAGTTCCAAACGAGACACTCGTTGATGCATGGAACCGAATGAAAGACCTACTTCGTAGTTGTTATGGACATGGTTTATTAAAAGGAACCATCATCCAAATCTTCTATCACGGTCTCAATGAACCGACGCAAGCAATCCTTGACGCCGGTGGACTATTTCTTTATAAGACTCCCAACGAAGCATACCAATTGCTCGAGGACCGAGCTCTCTTAAAATTTGATTGGTCCAAAGATAACCGTTCTAAACCCTTTAAGAAAACCTTTGCTTTCGTTGAAAGTAGAGAAAATTCCAAACTCATGGAAAAGATGGACGCTCTCACATCTAAATTCAACTCGCAATTCAAAACTATCAAAGATGGAATGAAAGAAATGCGAGGCGAATATACTCTTTGTGGAGCACCACACCCATATACGGAGTGTGACGACACACCAATAAGGGAACCAACACAAGAAGCAAACTACGCCCAAGGAGGATACCGAGGAGGTGGTTATCGAGGTAACTACTACGGTAGAAACGTCGGTATTTGGCGTGAGTACCCCAACAACAAAAATCGTAACTCACAACCTCGTGAGAACGATAATTACTTTCCACCAAACGAAAAGAAACCCAAAGAATCAAGCTTAGAGAAAACATTGCTAGCTTTCAAAGAATCTCAAAAAGCAACAAACACATTCGTTAAGAACCAATTCTTCAATTTGAAAACCAATGTTGAAAGAGGACAAAGACACCACACCGCCTCTATCAATGATCTCGAAACCAAGTTTGGTCAAATCTCCGACCAACTAGCCAATCGACCGAGTGGTTCGCTGCCAAGCAACACTCGAACGAACCCAAAACCATCTATGGATAAACCATATTGTCCACCCTCCTCCCGTAATGAACATGTGAATGCCGTATTCACAAGGAGTGGGTTGATTTATGATCCACCACCAAACCCAAACGCCAATACTTCCACTTTCACCGATGAAAGTTAAGATGAAGCCGATGAGCTCGAGAAGGAAGAAGCCATTTCTCCTTCCAAACCCAAACCAAAACAAACCACACCCATACCAACACCAACACCAAAGGCATATACACCCAAAATTCCATATTCTCAATGCGAAAAAGAAAAGATGGAGGCTCGTAATGCCAATTTCTTTAAGATGATCAAAGAAGTTAAGATCAATGTGTCGCTTATTGATATCTTAACCGGCATGCCCAACTATGGGAAATTCCTCAAAGATCTTGTGAGCATTCATAGTAAAATGGAGCAAATCCCTGTGGCATTTCTAAATGAAGAATGTTCTACAGCCTTGCAAAGTAAACTTCGACCAAGGCTCGGAGATCCAGGAAGCTTTCTCATACCATGCACGCTAGCCAACAATGTTGAATGTCATGCCTTGGCCGATCTAGGAGCGAGTATCAATCTTATGCCATACTTATTATACAAGAATCTTTAAAATAATACTTTGAAACCTATAAGTATGAGTATACGTCTGGCTAACCATACATACCAATATCCTATTGGGATATCCGAGAAGATGTTTGTTCAAGTTGGCAAATTCATATTTCCTACCGACTTCGTAATCCTTGAAATGGAGGAAGACTGTCAAGTCCCTCTCATTTTAGGAAGACCATTCTTGCACACCGCTGATGCTATCATTCGTGTGAAGAATAAAGAACTCAACCTTGGAGTTGGTGACAATCGAGTCACATTCTTAGTCGACAAAGCTATGCAACATTCCCATTCAAACGATGACACATGCTTCCGCATGGATGTTATCGATGAAGTAACAAAAGAATAACTGGATGCATTGCTTGATGACGACACACCATTCCAAACAACTTTAGAAATGATTAGCGATATCGATCGTGATCGTGAATTCGAGAAATTCATGGCCCTTGATTTTGAAGTAAATCTCGAAGAAGAGGAAGATACGAACAAAACCTTCGAAGTATTGCCTTCGAGATCGAACTTTGTAGTTCCTAAATCTATTCAAGACCCACCGACGGATCTTGAATTGAAACCTATTCCCGAACATCTCGAGTACGCTTATCTAGAGAAGGATTCACTCCTTCCAGTGATTATCTCAGCCTCACTCGAGTAAGATGAGAAGAAATGCCTTGCTTCTATGCTCAAAAACCACGAAGAAGTGTTTTCTTGGAAAACATCTGATATACCGGGCATTAGCCCGAAATTTTGCAAACACAAGATCAATCTTGAAGACGATGCCAAGCCTGTTATTGAGAGGCAACATCGACTTAATCCGAATATGAAGGAGGTTGTAAAACCAAAATACTCAAACTTCTTGAGGCATGAATCATCTATGCCATAGAAGATAGTCCTTGGGTTAGTCATATCCATTGCGTTCCTAAGAAAGGAGGAATGACTGTTGTGACCAACGAACATAGAGAACTTGTTCCTACAAGAACCGTTACCGGTTGCCGTGTGTGTATTGATTACCACAAATTGAATGATGCCACACGAGAAGATCATTTTCCTTTACCCTTCATGGACCAAATTTTGGAAAGACTTGCGGGAAACAAATTCTTTTGTTTTCTCGATGGCTTTTCCAGATATTTCCAAATTCCTATCGAACCATCCGATCAAGACAGGACCACATTTACGTATCCTTTTGGAATGTTTTCTTATAGTCGTATGCCATTTGGTCTTTGCAATGCACATGCGACTTTTCAAAGGTGTATCATCGCGATCTTTCAAGACATGCCTGAAGTATCCATGGATGTTTTCATGGATGATTTCTCAGTCTTCGGAAACTCATTCGAGTCTTTCCTTTTTAATCTAGAGCACATGCTCATTCGAGGCAAACAAGCTCATCTCGAGCTCAATTGGGAGAAATGTCACTTCATGGTGACTGAAGGAATTGTGCTCGGACACAAAGTCTCCGGAGCCGGATTGGAGGTGGACAAGGCCAAGATCGAAGTGATATCCAAATTACCAAAGCCCACCAATGTTAAAGCCGTTAGAAGTGCATCGACTTATTCATAAAAATTAATTGTGTTACCATTATACCCCCACTTATTTTGCCTCAAAGACCGGTTATTATTTGAGCAAATTGCTTGAGAGAAAATTTGTCATTATTTAAAGCGTGAAAGATAAGAAATGTAAAATCAGAAAATAAGGAAGCACGGTTTTAATCCTATGTAAACATCTTATCTATTACTTGAAAAACCACCCACAATTAATATAAGTCCGACCCAAAATAATAAGTCATTCGCCTTATGTGTAAGATCCTTATGTCATGCATTAATAAGTAGCTACACACTCGCTAAGGAAGGAAAAATAAAACTCACGCAATAATTTATATCCGCCGCCTTTTTGAGACCTTGGATCTTCAATCCCGCAACCCGTCAAGGTAATATTGGATTGGAATTTAATAGCTACTATAATTAACACTTCACTGCCCCTCTTGGGAGTCTTGTATAATTATTATTATTATTATTATTTCTTTTTTTCTAGCCACTCATTTTTTTATAAGCCGCTCTTATTTTCCTTTATTCCTCACAAATAAAATGAAAAGATTAAAAGGAAAAACACCTACTAAGTATTAAGCATGACATAAGTCTAGTACACATAAAATATTCTAACTTAGAATCTTAAGACGTACTTATACCAACCACGAATGATTAGTCAAAAATGCATAGAGAGTACAAACCGATGAAAACCGTTCTTGATTATTTATTAACGATGTATACATGCGTTGACAAGAAAATAAAGGTAACGAAAGGGGATATAAATGCCACAAGTAATTAATATGAATTTTATCTAGACCTTTTCACTTACTTCAAACTCTATCATTTCTCGTTCTCCACAGTTTAAAATCTTAAATAATGAGACTCGTGGATGCTTAGCCTAATAAACCAATAAAGATCTACATGGTTATGGATACTAGCTAGAGTAAGCTTGGATAAGCAAACTCGGGTTGATTTAAAATATTCATGGCGGGCCTGATATGTCAAAGATATCTAAACTTTTTAAACCATATCCTTTATTATATTTTTTCTTTTTTATATATTTTTGATGAAAAAGAAAAGAAGAAATATATACAATGCAAATGTGTTTTACAAATGAAAAAATGATTAATGCAAAAATTATGAGGCAATTGTAAATCCCGTTTTAAAAGTCCACGAACACTAATTACGTACAATCATAGAATTAATTTAAACGTTGCGTAATTATTTATTCAGATAATAAATAACTATATTAATTCAAGTATTATGAAATTATTATTTATTCAGGAAATAAATAATTCACGTAAGAATATATTCACTAGGATTAATATACGAACACGTACGGAATGTTTAAAATCTACGAATATTAAACTCACATAGTCTCAGTTTTAATTAAGATCGTAACGTAATTAATTATTCAGGAACTAATTATTCAATATTACGTACGTAATTATTCTCAGTAAAATAAATAAATATATGACGGGATTTTAAAGAACACGAAACGCAAGTTAAATGTTTATAACCGAAATGAAACGAAATTTAAGTATGCGTGTGTTTGGGCTGCGGCTAAATTAAAGAAAAGGAAGGAATATAGGTTTTCATCCTACTATGCTAGTAAAAAAAAACGGGGGTTACCCACCCCTTTTGCCACAAACAGTTAACAAAAAAAGACACAAAATACGAGGGTTGTGGGTTTCTTGTTGGCTGCCGACAGAAAAGACAAAGAAGAAGGAAGATCAAGCGTTTTTGATTTTGGGTTCGTGAGTTCTTATGGTTTAACCTCAACCGCTAGATCACATGTAATGGTAACCATCTTTCCTCATCTCCATAATCACGAATTCATGATTATAACAACAAGAACACATGACGTTTATAATATTAACCATGATCTAATCAGAAAATAAGGGGTTATGTTTGGGGTTCACGGAAACCGAGACCATCAAGGTCTCGGTGTGGTTGCTGCTTGGGCCAGCCGTGACCCACAAGGGGCGGTTTGGTTTGGTTTTGTGTCGGCAGAAGTATAAACCCACTAGGGGGTTTGTTTAATAAAAACAGTGGGTAAAAAGACTCAGCAGGGGGTGTTTGGGATTAACTCGCAAGGGGGTGTTTGGGTTTGTCAATAGTGGGGAAAAATAATACTAACGGTGGGAACCGTGAAAAAATAGTGGGAACTATAGAACTAACAGTGGGAACTTATACCAAGTGATGGGAACAGGAAACAAGCAGTAGGAACCAAGGGAAAACAAAAATAGTGGGAACCATTGGGTGACGTCAGCAGCAAGAGAGCCCGGTTTGGTTAACCCGAGACATGGTGTCTCGGGGAGAGTTTTTGACTCGGATTTTTGGGATCGCGAAAAATAATAAATACACGGGATTATTTAAACTAGTTAAATCATTTTATAAATGAGTTTTATTAATAAATTAATTATATTATCCGATTTTATTAATTTAGTTAGTAAAATTAAATTGATTCTAGCTTTATCGTTTTATTCTATTAAAAACATATGATTTATTAGTGATTTAATTTTAAAGACACTAAATTGGAAACCTTTCTAATTTAGCAAACTTTCTAAATATTAACGAGTTACTATTTATTGTAATACCAGAATATACATTAGACAGTAATCAGGAAATACATAGTACATTAAATCAGTAATATTAACGAACAGTCGGAACTTAATAGATTATATACAAACAATAATACAAGTATAAAATAAATCAAACTGAGAACAGTTAAGATCAGTAAAAATAAACCGATATCAGTCAACTCATTTCAACGTCCCTTATTTATGTAGTATCCGTGAAGTCGGAGTAGCCCCTTTAGCTTTCATTCTTATCTCATTACTGGACACGAGGTACGGATTTCCCGTTCTTTCAGTAAGGACTTCCTTTTTATGCATGATTAGGATTTCCTGTCTGCAGCCAAATGTTTTCCCCAGTATAGGTTATAATTTTTATCACTAATCATCTTAATAACTAAGATAAATTTGCCTGAGCTTTATATACAAGCATGACCAGTTATATACTAGTTACGGAGGTACCGTAACCATGAAACTTGAGGCACCGGTGTCATGACTCTTCTGCGGAGGAGTGATTTCTCGCAGCATCCCATTTATTTCAGCTTGGCCATTTTATCAGTATTATCAGCGGGGTGTACGGGTTCATCCTAGGTTATCAGTTTACATCTTATCAGGTAAATGTGGTGTGTGCTCTACATCCTTCACATTGGAGTTGATCCCTCCACCCAACACATTAATTCGAGGTCACCCCTCTACAGCATGACGAGGTCATCCCTCTATGTATTCATGCAGACGTTGTTACAGCACATGACCTATATAAGCTCTTGGCAATTAAAATAAAGTAAATTTATGTTTTCAGATTTAACAGACAACAGTTCAACTTTACTATTTATAAATCAGACTTTTCAGGTTATACACAGATTTCCGCTGCAATTTACTTATCAGTCTTACAGCTTCAGTATTTTATCATCTGCTCCATTTTAGTATTTATTATCATGCTTTATGTCCGTTCATTGGGCGTTATGCTCAGCCGTATTCATTTCATGTTCTAACGGCAGGTACACCGGGACGCTCTTAGGATTCTGAGAGCATGTGCATTGGATGGAAGCTATCCAGACTTCTTACTTTATGCACTTCTTACATTACTTTGCTTATTTGGACATTGTTTAGTCCTTTCCTTCAGTATTTACTTTTCATGTTTTGAGCTTATGTTTGGATTACCGATGTTTGATTCTGGTATTTCCTTTATGGTTAGTTAATCTTTTAGGACATTTACCGTATGCTTTGATGACACGCCATAAATACACGTAACGGTACACTTATCCAAGTGGGGTGTTACAATTATGGTATCAGAGCGCAAGGTCCGACCTGTAGGCTCTAAAACTTGACCTGTGACTAGTGGGTAGTCACCAGGAACTTCTTAGATTTTGGCTTTGTTATCTTTCAGGTTTCTCATGCATTTATCAGTCAGTTTTCTTCATTTATCAGTCAGCTTTCTTATGTTTTTTACTAAGTAAAAGGTTGGTACAAGACTGGCCATATTTAGTCGCATGTGCTTATCATTCGAATTTTGTTTTTTGTGAACTGACCCATAGGCGTTCACCCTTGCCCGTTCAAATGTTGTATTGGTTAACCGACCTATAGGCGTTCATCCTTACTCATGTCAGATTCATGTTTTCAGTCGAATATTAATTGGTGAACCAACCATAAACGTTCACCTTTATTCAAGTCAAATTTTCATACTTTTAGTCGAATATTGTTTTGTGAACCGAACCATGGACGTTCACCTTTGCTCATATCATGACATTTTATAAAGTTTTCGACAAGTATGGATTGGACTACAGCCATCCATATTTAGACCCAGATTGTAAATTTCTATACATGACAGTTCTCATAAAATTTTGACAAGTATGGATCGAACCAGAATCGCCCATACTTAGTCACATGTTTTCTTCCTTGAGTTCTATGGATTGAACCATAGCCATCCATATTAGTTGATGTTAAACCTCAGATGATTATACTTTTATGTTCTTTGTAACAATTAAGTTTTCATACCCTCACGTGGATGTCGTTTTCATGCTGATTAAGTCTCATGTCTCCTTATGAGGATTATGTTTTCAGCAGGGTGATGATATGTTCATGCTAAGATACGAAAGGATTATAGTAAAAATCATGTTTTCATGATAAATCATGTTTTGTATTCATCAATTATGTCTTCATGTTGACCATTGTTGAAACTTCGTTTAAGTCATACTTTGAGCCTCTATACAACCAGTGTTAAGTCTACGCAGGAATTGCCAGGCTATCATGTTACTTGTTTTAGTTCAGTTTACTACCGTTAAAATCAATTTATTTCTTTGATCATGTCAGATAATTGACACCAGTATCGATCATCCTATAAATTACCACCCATGTCTCAGTTATACTCCATGTACAGTTTTTCATGTATACTCCACGTACAGTACCTCAGATATGCTCCATATGCAGAATTCATTGTGTACCCATGTGCAGTAGTCCAGGTGTACTCCATGTACCTTACTCCATGTGTATTTTAATCAATCCTCAATCATCTCAGGCGTTTCCACTTGTCGATACTCTACCAGATGTTGATGCTACTCGAGAATTGAAGATTTTACCAGGTACCGTTGCTGCTAATATCTTGGAGACCTCACGAATGCTGATGTTGCTGATACTTTGGAGATTCCCCAAGATGCTGATGTTGTTTATACTATGAAGACTCTTCAAGAGCAAGGACGGAAATTATAAATTTGAAATTTCTGACAAGAATATACTTCAACCATCAGACGGTACAATCCCATTCCATGCTTTTACTTTCTCAGTTGGATGTCACACATCACTCCGCTAATCTTTCAGTCAGAAGAATGGGAATCGGTAACCAGCCGGCCACTAAGTAGTATAATTTCATGAATCACGGTCATGATAATGGCCGTCGTAAAACTGACAGAGAAGGCGTTAGTGACAACCACCGTGCTAATAATTAACCAGTCAGTAACCATCGGAACTCTGGAACGGACGTGACTAGAAATACAGAGGTCAGCAGTCTAACCGGTCCGCCAACCCTAGCAGTTACCAGAAACTCTTAACCTTATTCAGACTCACCTACTAAAACACGTGTCAAGACACCAGTCAAGACAAAGGTCTCAAGTATCATTTCGGTTGACACATGTTAGGATATCAGTCATGATACATGTCCTACGAATATCTTTTCAACGCACGAGCCAAGACTCATAGCTCCAGTATGTCTTCTGAACCTGGCCCTCAGAAATTCAGGGTACCCTCCAAGGGGGTATACCCGTTTTGTCATGCCATGCATAAATCAAACCCTTAAAGACTCAGTCACCACCACTGGAGTATTACTTAGTTTAGACATGCAATTTTCATTCTGTGAGATTACAGACGAACACATTCAGTGAAAGTCGCCACGTTTAATTCACGTATTCCTATCAGCTTTATCTTAAATCAGATATTTACCTACCTCCCAACCAGAAAAGACTCCATAGTATCACCATATTTATTAAGGCTTTTTCCTTCCAGTTGAAGACAAGATCCGTCTTACTAACTCCCAAATATATCCATTACTTCCTGCCAGAAAAATCAGTACAAGTTGTAATGCTTTATAGCAAGTAATTATTATTCCAAAGATACGAAGACTTTTAGCTACCAGTTGTAAATCCACTTCTAAGTTCCTTAATTTCATGATCAGCAGATTATTCCAGAGTTTCTAGATGTAATTTCAAAAAGTTTTCCAGAAATTCCTTCCTAACCACGGGACATAATTTATCATCGAGCTTGTCTCAAGAACAGAATCTGTTTTCAAAACTCTTTATTGCAGGAATTCTGTCGATTTAAAAGAGTTGCAGCATTTGCTGTAAGAGTTATCGGAACGAGGATTTATTCGCCCTAGCGCACCACCAGGAGGTGCACTGCTTTCTGTTTATTAGGAAGAAGGCCGGTAACATGAAATCATATACCGACCACCGACAGATTTGACAAGATCACCATTCAAAAATGATATTTGTTCCACGGATAGAAGGTTTACCTGACCTGCTATGATGTCTTAAATATTTTCCAGAACAATTCATGATCATGCCACCAGTAGTGGTGAGAGAAATAACCTGGGGTTTTCTAGACTGCTTTTGCACACGTTATAGTCTCCCTAAAATTTTGATTTATACTTCTGAGCTCCTTAATGCTCCAAATATAGTATGAAATTTTTGAATAGAATTTTCATGACTTCTCAAACAAAATCTTCAGTATATTCACTGAGAAAATTCTGATCTACAAAATTCTAGAGAGGTACAAGAGAATCATCTTCTCACAGTTGTACAGAATCTCCGATGGGAGGAAATTATATAAGCAGCTTTTCAGATGTGAATTCTAGTTGAACAAGGTGGCATTTCAGAGCCACCCTATTTCACCAGAAAGAAATTTCGGAAATCCTGCGAAGGTGAAGGCCATCACCAGGTGGTCAAGACCGACGTCGGTGACTGAAATACAAAGTTTTCTAGAATCCAGTTGACCATTACCGCAGAAATTGCTGACAGTTCTCACGATTAGATTTCTACGACTAAGATTATGCATAAAGGAGAGAACCTACACTAAATTTTGCATCCCATAAGATCTTGCGCTAGTAGAGGCCTAATGTACCGAGACTCATACTTCTTTCATGACTATTCACCCAGATTCCACCAAAAAGTACCATAATCGCAGGTAGAAATTTGATAAAAGCAGTATAACACATTAATGCAGCTAGGTTCATATCGAGATGCCTGACATATCGCAGGTTCAAGATAGAACACCGTCATGCTAGTGAGTTATTACAACCATTAGGAATTCTGAACAGGAATGAGACAAGATTTCATGAAGATTGTTATCAGTTACCACAGACTCAGAAGAAGTATGATACTATCTAAGTCATTGTCGACCATGTAATCAGCTATGCGTTTTCTTTCATCCGAAAGGACTACACAGTAGTGGACCTGCAGAAAATTCAACAGTAAATCATACGATTTCAAGGTATTCCATCGACCATCATATCAGACAGGATTCATGTTAACGATCACGTGTATGTTTACGTTCACTTTACATTTACGTTCATCTTCACGTTTGCATCTCACGCTTACATTATGATATTATTTCAGTCCATATTTGTGCTATCTCATGATTTAAGTTCAAATTCGTGTTCCATTTCACGACACACGTTTCACACCCTGTTACTGAATATGGTCATAGAAAGCTTAAGAAACCAGACTCAAGTTTAGAACAACTTTTCCATACTCAGGCAGACGTTTCTGGTTTTAGGTCGTATCGTTTGGCATTCCTTCCTCAGTAAGCATACGTTCATGATATTTCTAGTATCACGTTCACAATATGTTCCACATATCACGTTCACGACATATTCCATTCCCAGCGTTCATTAGATGATCGCGAACCACGTTCACAATTGCTCACGTAGCACGTTCACAATTGTTCACGTAGTTCCTCCCAATAGGTTTTCAGCAGCTTTACTCAGAGATATAAATATATCTTTTCAAGTTAATTGTATGTATCATTTCACGTATCTTACATGTTATATCTTACTCATTCTATCATATTTAGAAGATCCATCTTAAGTATGGAACCAGATACTATTCAGCATCGTCGGGATAGGGTCATCAGGACCAAGATTTTCAATTTGTTTAGATCTTTGAAGGAACCGTTTCGAGCGGGAAGCCACTCAGAACGGAGGATTCCATCTGGACCTCTCATCCTTTCCTTCAATAATCCAGTCAATTTCTTTCAGTCATGTTATGTTCCATGTCGTCTTCAGCCACGTCACATTCCATGTTCACGTCAGTCATGTCATGTTTATACCTTTCATCAACAATTATGTCTTAATTCGAGGACGGATTATCTTTCAGCTTATATGTCTTTTCATATTTCATATTCTTCAGCCTATGTGTCTTTCCTAGCTTTTATAACTTCATCAGCTTATTACCTTTAATTCGAGGAAGAATTTTCCTTTTTTTGAGGGGAAGAATTGTAAAACCACAACATTATCCTGTCTCTAATTTGAGGACGAATTATTTTTTTTAGAGGGGAAGAGTTGTAAAACCCGTTTTAAAAGTCCACGAACATCAATTACGTACAATCACAGAATTAATTTAAACGTTGCGTAATTATTTATTCAGATAATAAATAACTGTATTACTTCAAGTATTACGAAATTATTATTTATTCAGGAAATAAATAATTCACGTCAGAATATATTCACGAGGATTAATATACGAACACGTACGTAATGTTTAAATCTACGAATATTAAATTCACACAGTCTCAGTTTTAATTAAGATCGTAAAGTAATTAATTATTCAGGAAATAATTATTCAGTATTACGTACGCAATTATTCTCTATAAAATAAATAAATATATGAAGGGATTTTGAAACACGAAACGCAAGTTAATGTTTATAAATGAAACGAAACGAAATTTAAGTATGGGTGTGTTTGGGCTGTGGCTAAATTAAAGAAAAGGAAGTAATATGGGGTTTGAGCCCACTATGCTAGTAAAACAAAAAAACGAGGGTTACCTACCCCTTTTGTCACAAACTGTAAACAAAAAAACAAAATACTAGGGTTGTGGGTTTCTTGTTGGTTGCCGACATAAAAGACAAAGAAGAAGGAAGATCGGGTGTTTTTTTATTTTGGGTTTGTGAGTTCTTGTGGTTTAACCTCAACCGTTTAGATCGCATGTAACGGTAACCATCTTTCCTCATCTCCATAATCACGAATTCATGATTATAACAACAAGAAAATATGACGTTTGTAATATTAAACATGATTTAATCAGAAAATGAGGGGTTTTGTTTGGGGTTCACGGAAACCGAGACCATCAAGGTCTCGGTGTGGTTTCTACTTGGGCCAGCCGTGACCCACAAGGGGCGGTTTGGTTTGGTGTTGTGTCGGCAGCAGTATAAACCCACCAGGGGGTTTGTTTAATAGAAACAGTGGGTAAAAAGACTCAGCAGGGGGGTGTTTGGGATTAACTCACAAGGGGGTGTTTGGGATTAACTCGCAAGGGGGTGTTTGGGCTTGTCAACGGTGCGGAAAAATAATACTAACAGTGGGAACCGTGAACAAACATTGGGAACTATAGAACTAACAGTGAGAACTTATACCAATCGGTGGGAACAGGAAACAATCAGTGGGAACCAAGGGAAAACAAAAACAGTGGGAACCAATGGGTGACGTCAGCAGCAAGGGGGCCCGGTTTGCTTAACCTGAGACATGGGTGTCTCGGAGAGAGTTTTTGACTCGGGTTTTCGGGATCGCGAAAAATAATAAATACACGGGATTATTTAAATTAGTTAAATCATTTTATAGATGAGTTTTATTAATAAATTAAATATATTATCCGATTTTATTAATTTACTTAGTAAAATTAAATTGATTCTAGCTTTATCGTTTTATTCTATTAAAAACATTTGATTTATTAGTGATTTAATTTTAAATACACTAAATTGGAAATCATTCTAATTTAGGAAACTTTCTAAATATTAAAGAGTTGCTATTTATAGTAATACCAGAATATACATTACACAGTAATCAGGAAATACATAGTACATTAAATCAATAATATTAACGAACAGTCAGAACTTATCAGATCATATACAAACAGTAATACAAGTATAAAATAAATCAAACTGAGAACAATTAAGATCAGTAAAAATAAACCGACATCAGTCAAATCATTTAAGCGTCCCTTATTTATGTAGTATCCGTGAAGTCGAAGTAGACCCTTCACCTTTCATTCTTATCTCATTACTGGACACGAGGTACGTATTTCTCGTCCTTTCAGTAAGGACTTGATTTCTATGCATGATTCGAATTTCCCGTCTGCAGCCAAATGTTTTCCCTAGTATAGGTTATAAGTTTTATCAGTAATCATCTTAATAACTAAGATAAATTTGCCTGAGCTTTATATACAAGCATATACTAGTTACGGAGGTACCGTAACCATGACACTTGAGGCACCGGTGTCATGACTCTTCTACGGGGGAGTGATTTCTCGCAGCGTCCCATTTATTTCAGCTTGGCCATTTTATTAGTATTATCAGCGGGGCGTATGGGTGCATCCTAGGTTATCAGTTTACAGCTTATCAGGTGAATGTCGTGTGTGCTCTACATCCTTCACATTGGAGTTGATCCCTCCACCCAGCACATTAATTATAGGTCACCCCTCTACAGCATGACGAGGTCACTCCCTTATGTATTCATGCAGACGTTGTTATAGCACATTACCTATATAAGCTTCTGGCAATTAAAATACAGTAAATTCATGTTTTTAGATTTAATAGACAATAGTTCAGCATTACTATTTATAAATCAGACTTTTCAGGTTATACACAGATTTCCGCTGCAATATACTTATCAGTCTTACAGCTTCAGTATTTTATCATCTGCTCCATTTCAGTATTTCTTATCATGCTTTATATCTGTTCACTAGGCGTTATGCTCAGCCGTAGTTCCTTTCATGTTCTAACGGCAGGTACACCGAGACGCTCTTAGGATTCTGAGAGCATATGCATTGGATGGAAGCTATCCAGACTTCTTACTTTATGCACTTCTTACATTACTTTGCTTATTTGGACATTGTTTAGTCATTTCCCTTAGTATTTACTTTTCATGTTTTGAGCTTATGTTTGGTTTACTGATATTTGATTTCGGTATTTCCCTTATGGTCAGTTAATGTTTTAGGACATTTACCTTATGCTTTGATGACACGCCATAAATACACGTAACGGTCCACTTATCCAAGTGGGATGTTAAAGCAATGTTCTAGGTAAGGTCACTTCGATAGAAGACCCCCTACACTTAAGATAAACATTGTCCTCAATGTTTAAGAGTATTGGAGTAAACTCCCCTACACTTATGACATTGATAACTCTGTTTAACTCGAGATAAGGAAAGGTCTACTAAAGTGAATTCATGTTAGACATTATTAAGAGTGAATTTTGAATCACAAAAGTATCAAAGTGAACCTGATACGAGGTCCTCCTCCATAAGCTCCAATGCATGAAATGAGAGAGAGCAATCCTAAAAACACGAAGAAGACAAAAGATAGGCACCCCCTACACTTCGTCTCGACTATATTATCCTTTTATGCCTATCCTACCACACTCTATTCTAGAAGAGCTAACCTAGTTATTCAAGCTTGATTTAATGAGTCTCTAGCTTGACTCTTCCCACAATGAATTAATTCCTGGGGAAAATAAGGGTCTCTTGGACCATTTCAACGAAAATGTCCTCCCCAAAGTAATGCTTCACACGATTACCATTCACTTGAAATTTGGGCCATTTGGTTGAGACAACTCAGTGGTCCCATATGGAAACACTTGAGCTATAGTGAATGGACCAAACCATCGTGACTTAAGCTTGCCCGCAAAAGGTTTTAACTGTGAGTTATAGAGAAAAACCGATTCTCCAACTTTGAACTCACGGTTCTTAATCTTAGCATCATGCAATTGCTTAGTCTTTTCTTTGTAAAGCATTGAGTTTTCATAGGCATCAGTTCTAAGCTCATTCATCTCATTAAGTTTGTCTTTCCTATGGGAACCGGCTTGATTAAGATCAAATTGAAGCCATTTTAGAGCCCATGAAGCCTTGTGTTCCAACTCAAATGGGAGGTGGCATGATTTTCCATAGACAAGTCTATAAGGTGTGCAACCTATTGGTGTCTTAAATGCGATTTGAAAAGCCCACAATGCATCATCAAGCTTATCCGACCAAGAAGATCGATGCTCTCCTACCGTACGTTCTAAAATTCTCTTTAAACCACGATTTGTGACCTTGGTTTTGTGGGTGATACGCGCTAGAAAGTCTATGGTTAACACCATATTTTTTCATGACTCTTGTAAATTGATTATTACAAAAATGAGTCCCACGATCACTTATAATGACACGAGGTACACCAAATCTAGCAAATAATTGCTTCAAGAATTTCACTACAACTCGAGCATTATTAGTAGGCAAGGCTTTAGCCTCAACCCACTTGGAAACATAATCCACCGCTACGAGTATGTACCTATTCCCTTTTGAAGATGGAAAAGGTCCCATAAAATATATGCCCCAAACATCAAATATCTCACACTCTTGAATGAAATTTTTTGGCATTTCATCTCTTTGATTAATTTTTCCTTGTCTTTGACATACATCACAATATTTCACCATCTCTTGGGCATCTTTATAAATGGAAGACCAATAGTAACCAGAATCAAAGACTTTTTTAGCCGTGTAGTTGGGCCCAAAATGGCCCCCCGTGGGTCCCTTATGGCAAACATCTAAGATCTTAAATGCTTTGGGCCCATCTACACAATGTCTTATGATTTGGTCCGCACATTTCCTAAAGAGGTAAGGGTCAACCCAAAAGTAGTACTTAGCTTCCTTGAGAAACTTCTTCTTTTGTTGGGAAGTAAGACCCTCAATTAGCACATCCCTCATAAGATAGTTTACAATATCCGCAAACCAAGGGGTGGCATCCTCTTGTGAAGAGATAGACATGAGTTCCTCAAGTGGAAATGATTCATTTATTTTCTTATGAGGTAATTTTCCTTGAAAAGGATGCTCAAGTCTACTTAAATGATCCGCCACTAAATTCTCGACTCCTTTCTTATCACGAATCTCTATGGAAAATTATTGCAGCAACAAAACCCATCTTAATAATCTAGGCTTAGCATGTTGCTTTGTCATAAGGTATTTGAGAGCGGAATGGTCCGTATACACTATGGTCTTCGAAAGCACAAGATAGGGGAGAAATTTCTAAAAAGCATACACAATGGCTAACAATTCTTTTTCAGTGGTAGTGTAATGTAATTGAGCACCCGTCATTGTCTTACTAGCATAGTGTACAGGTTGAAAGTGTTTATTAATCCTTTTTTCCTAAAATACCCCCTACGGCATAATCACTAGCATCACACATGAGTTTAAAATGCAAATCCCAATTTCGTGAAACCAAAACTGGAGCCTTGGTCAATTTTTCCTTAAGCATCTCAAGAGACTCTAAACACTCTTGTGTGAAAATGAAAGGAGCCTCTTTTTCTAAGAGATGGATCATGGGTCTAGCTATCTTAGAAAAGTCTTGTATAAAACGTCTATCGGAACCCGCATGTCCCAGAAAGCTCCTAACTCCTTTCACCATGGTAGGTGGGGGAGGTTTGGCAATAACATCTACTTTAGCACGATCCAATTCTAATCCTTTCTTAGATATCTTATGCCCCAAAACTATCCCTTCTTTAACCATGAAATGGCACTTCTCCCAATTTAGAACAAGGCGGGTTTCTTCATACCTTTTAAGCATACGTTCTAAATGGGAGAGACAAAAAGTGAATGAGTCTCCAAACACCAAGAAATCATCCATAAACACTTCCATTGTGTGCTCTATCATCTCATGAAAGATTGCCATCATACACCTTTGAAAGGTCCCAGGAGCATTGCACAAGCCAAACGACATTCTCTTGTAAGCAAATGTGCCATAGGGACAAGTGAATGTGGTCTTTTCTTGATCTTTTGGATCAATGGGTATATGGAAATAACCTGAGAATCCATCAAGAAAGCAATAGTATTCATTTCCCGCTAAACGTTCTAGCATTTGGTCCATGAAAGGTAATGGGAAATGGTCTTTCCTAGTGGCATCATTAAGCTTTCTATAATCAATACAAACTCTCCAACCCGTGACAAGTCGTGTGGGAACCAACTCGTTGTTTTCATTTGGAACAACGGTGATTCCACCATTTTTAGGCACACAATGCACCGGGCTAACCCATGGTGAGTCGTAAATTGGGTAAATCATACCCGCATCAAGGAGTTTGATAACTTCCTTTTTGATGACTTCATGGATTTTTGGGTTAACCCTTCTTTGGTTTTGAATGCCGGGTTTGTAATCATCCTTCATAAGGATTTTGTGTATACAAAAGTTAGGATCAATCCCCCTTATGTCAGATGTTTTCCAAGCTATAGACTTTTTGTGCTTCTTAAGAACTTCTATAAGCTTTTTCTTTTCATCTTCCTTCATGTCTTTAGCAATGATAACGGGTAATTTATCCTATCCTTCTAAAAAGGCATACTCAAGGTGTGATGGAAGATCCTTAAGCTCTAAGGTAGGTGGACTATCAATGGAAGGTTTCACTAATGATGGATCATCATTTGTAACTTCCTTAGGAGTATGTGGAGAAGTATTATCCTCATTGAGAAGTTTCTCAATGTTACGAATATCTTCTTCCCAATCGATAGGAGAATCGTCATATGGTAACTCCACGTCTCCTAAACTTGCCTCAAATTCTTGTAGAAGAAAATCACTTGCTCCAAAAGGAGTCTAGGAAGGGGAAATGGAAGCTACGGTCTCAAGATGTGGAATGTCCTCATAATTACTCTTGCAAGCCTTATGAAAGTGTTCATCATAAACTTCATCAGAGAAATACAATGTTAACGGTTTCACAACCTTGAGATTTCTTAGTTAGTATTCCCATCTTAAACATAACTTTCTCATCCTATACCCTCATAATGAGTTCCCCTTCTGCCACATCAATAAGAGTGCGCCCGGTCCTTAAGAAAGGTCATCCTACAATGAGGGGAACTCTAGGGTCCATATCATAGTCAACAACTACAAAATCCACGGGGAATGTGAACTTATCAACTCCTATAAAAACATCTTCCGCAATCCCCACCGGATAAGCTATTGAACGGTTTGCTAACTCGAGTATCATCCTAGTAGGTGTAAGATCGAGAAGAGAGAGTTGTTTCCAAACCGACAAAAGGCATCAAATTTATGCTAGCACCAAGGTCCGCCAGTGCCATGCAATTCTCAACCCCCGTGAAATTACATGGAATTAAGAACCGGCCCGGATCACCAATTTTAATAGGTAAAGTCTTCAACAACACCACGAAACAATTCTCGTTCGATGAAGTGTTAGGCATATCAACCAATTTTTCTTTGTTGGAGAGAAATTCCTTAAACATCTTGGCAAACTTAGGCATGTAAGCTAAAGCCTCCGCAAAAGATATGTTGATATTCAATTGCTTAAACATCCTCAAGAAGTTGGATACTTGAATGTCATATTTGTTCTTTAGCTTCTCTTTTCTCAACCTAGAAGGATATGGTAGATTAGGTTTGGGTGAAGGTTGAGTAGAGGGTGTTGAAGAACTCTCTTCTTGGGTTTCTTAAATGATAGGTGTAGAAGGTGTAGGATTGGTAGGTGTAGAATTAGAAGGTGTAGGTTTGTCACAAGGAGGAACCGTTGTAGGAGTCTGATAGTTGTGAAAACACCCATCCTTTTACCACTTATTTCTGGCTAAAACAAGACCAAAACACGTATTTAATATCATTTGTTTGGAATTATGCGTGGTTTTTGTGTTTATTGTGTTTTCAGAGTCAACCGGATGAATATTGAAGAAAACATGGGATTGCACGGGCTTTATCGAAGAAAAAAACTCAAGATTAAGTCTATTGTCCAAGAGATGCAAAAGATTTGAAGTCATTGTGCCTGTTTGAAGATTTATCGAAGAATAAAGCCAAAGCTGGATGATTCATATATGTCGAAGAACTCGAGTCTATTAAACAAAAGATTATAAGACGAGTTGGAATTATGCACCGACACTTCTCAAAATCCAAAGTCCGAAACGTTATTTGAAAGAAACGTAAAGACTAAAGAAGGAAGAAGAAAAGAAGCCCAAACAAAAGCCCATCCACAAAGCCCACATCACACGCCTATATATATATGATTCTACTTCACAAATTTGGAGCACTTAGTTAGTTTTAGTTAGTTTTTAGTTTTTCATTCTCTCTAGTTTTAGAGAGAGAAAGTTCTAAACTTTCTCTCACTAGTTTTCATCTTTTTCTCTTTCAAGATCAAACCTTTGTATTATTTTTCATTAATCAAGTTTAGTTTCAAGCTTTTAACCTTTAATCTTATTCTACCTTTCTTTGATTTTGATTACTTTTGGTACGAATTACTTATGATCCGTGTTGTTCATTTATGTTTTCGTGCTTAAAAAGTTAATCTTTTTATGTTTTCTTAAGTTTCTACACGAATAAGCTTTGAGATCCTTGTGCTTATTGGCTTATTTGTTAGTCGTGCTTATTTACTTTTTATAAGTTTTCTTAAAAAGTTCATCTTTTTATTATTTGATTTAAAAGTTTGTTCATTTAAAGTTTAGATAAGTTGTTTTTAGTGCTTATTCGATCCGTTTCATCATAGATTCGACCTAGTTTTGGTGATTGGCTTATTCAATAGCTTATTCACCTTGCTTATATTTCGGATCAAAGGGATATCAGAAAGGGTAAAACCCTTTTCCGATCTGTTATTCCGACGAACAGACCCCCCCCCCCCTTATTCCGATCGTGTGATCGGAAAAGGGTTTATGTTCATTCCGATTGAGCTGTTTGTTGAGATTCCGATTAGTTAATTTTCTAGTTATTCCGATTGGGTGCTTTTAGTGTATTCCGATTAAAGTCTTTCTCCATATTCCGATTGCTTCATTTTTTAGTATTCCGATCGTGGGCATTGAGCTTTATTCCGATTGGAACTTTGTCCCTTATTCCGATCATCAGCTTCCCTCAATATTCCGATCACCCGATCGGAATATATTCCGATTTGTACCTTTTTCTAGATATTCCGATTGAGCTTATTTTTCATATTCCGATTAGACTAAGTTTTATGATTATTCCGATTGCCCCTTTTGTTAACATTCCGGTCACTCCTTTTAGCATTATTCCGATTTGATAAGTTCATGTTTTTATAAAGTTTACAAGTGTTAGTTTTATTTAGTGTTCAAGTATTTTGCTAAATTTGTCGTTAAGTTTTCAAGCAATTATTTTTAAACTCGTCCTTTTAGTGTAATCTTTTAAAGCTTTAATTTTACTCTTCAACACTTACTTATTTGCCATTAGTTTTAAATAGATAAACAAACCAACACCTTTTTATTAACCAAGAACAAATCATTCCACTTAGAGCCGAGATCAATTCGAGGAGATACCGAGAGAAATCTAGAACCCCAATGCAAATCAGTGTATCAAATGGCGCCGCTGCCGGCTCTTCTCGTTAAGATCAACAGTTTTTTGTGAGAACTTGGATTTTGGGATCCGTTCACCGTGAACGTTACTTTTTCATAAAAATTTTCAAAAACACAAAAAAATATAAAATTTTCAAAAATCCTAAAAATTAAAAAAGCATAAAAACCAAAAATATTTTTGCTTTGTTTTTGCCTTGTTAGTTCTTTTGCAGGTGCATGCGTACACGATCAACGTCTTATCAAGAGCCCGAGCCTCTCGAAGACTTAGACATGGCCGGTGTACAAAACAACAACAATAACCCACCTCAAAACAATAATAATAACAATAACAATCCACCTTTCAACAACAATAACAACAACAACAATGAGCCTCTACCGGATAATCGCCCGATGATTGAATTTCTACAAGCACATGTAGATGGTAACAATGATCCAATTGTCATACCCGCGATTGCAGCCAACAACTTTGAGCTCAAATCCGGCTTTATCCATATGGTCTCTGCTCAACCATTCTTGGGGCGTACCATTGATGATCCACATGACCACATCAAGAGATTCTTGCAACTCACCAATACGGTCAAATTCAATGGTGTTCCACAAGAGGTAATCCGTTTACAACTTTTTCCCTTTTCTTTAGAGGGACAAGCCCGACATTGGCTTGCTAAGGAACCGCCACAGAATATTCTTACGTGGACGGATTTGGAGACCAAATTTATCAACTACTTTTTCCCACCCTCTCGTACTACCGCTTTGCGGAATGAAATTATCAATTTTGAACAAAAGTAAGATGAGTCTTTTAGTGAATCTTGGGATCGTTTCAAAGATCTTTTAAGAAAATGCCCACAACATGGTTTTACCAAAGTGCACCAAATTAACACTTTTTATAATGGTTTAAGCATGAATAACCAAGATTCATTATACAGTGCCTCGGGGGGTAATCTTTTAGCTAAGACTTCCAATGCTGCTTGGGATATCATTGAGAATAAGTCTCGTGTGCAAACCAAGAGTGTTTGGACCAATGTCGCTAGTGCTAGTACTAGTGACAGCGATAAGCGACTTGACAAAATCACTGCGCTTCTTGAATCGCTTGCTACCCAAACCGCCAGCAACACCAACAGCATCAACGCTAAGGACGCTCAAGTCAATGCTGTTAGCCAACCATGTGAGATATGCGGGGGTCCTCACTCTTACACCACTTGTACTGCCACCCAAGACTACCCTTCTGAGAACGTGAATGCAGCATATGGCACCTATCCTCAACCCGCTTATCAAGCTCGTCCTCAAGGTAACCGCAACATGCTTAGCTACCGCTCCAACAACTATCTCTCACCACCCGGTTTTACTCCTAACAACCAAAACCAACAACAAAACCTCAACCGCCCTCCTCAACAACAACAACAATCTCGTGGACCATACATACCACCTCACAAACAACAACATCCACCTCAAAGAAACAACCAAGTTTACCAGCAACCTGCTTATCAACCACCCGCATACAATGCTCCTCCCAACCAACCCACCGCTTTACACAAGATGTGGAAACCTACATGAGGACTAACGATGTGATCGTGGGAAATATTCAGCGGGAAGTGCTCAACTTGAAAGCAGACCTGGTGAAACAAGGGAACGATCTGAGAGCTGATATGAGAAACACTTTGGATAGTCAAACGAATGACTTAAAGAACATGATGGCTAGTTTTTTCCAAGGTAATCAACCCTCTTCTTCGGGTACTCTCCCGAGTAACACCGTTGCGAATCCAAGAGGGGAGATGAAAGCAATCACCACTCGCAGTGGCAAAGGTACCAAGGAACCCGAGCTTCCTATACCTCCACCGGTGATTGTGACTAAGGAAAACGAGTCACCTGCTCCTATTCCTCATCCTTCTACTTCCCCAATTTCTCCGCCTCTTACTTCTACCCCTCCTCCACCCAAGGATGTGAGTGATCCTATTTTCCCAAAGCCTTCCTCTTCTTCCGATATACCTTATCCATCTAGGTTGAGGAAAGAGAAGCTCAAAAGCAAGGATGATATTCAGGTTTCGAACTTTCTCAAAATGTTTAAACAATTGAATTTTAACATCTCCTTCGCTGAGGCTCTCGCTCACATGCCTAAGTACGTGAAAATGTTCAAAGATCTTCTTAGCGACAAGGAGAAGCTTCTTGATATTGCTAACACCCAACTTAATGAGAATTGCTCTGCAGTGCTCTTAAGGAAATTGCCAACCAAGCTTGGTGATCCGGGTCGTTTCTTAATCCCTTGTAACTTCCCGGGAGTAGAGAATTGCATGGCCCTAACCGATCTAGGTGCCAGTATTAATCTAATGCCTCTAAGCGTTTGGAAGCAATTATCTCTCCCCGAGCTAGTCCCCACCAAAATGACTTTGGAATTAGCTAACCGTACGGTTGCTTATCTAGGGGGGATAGCCGAAGACGTCTTTGTAGGAGTCGACAAATTCACTTTTCCTACCGATTTCGTTGTCGTTGACTACGACATGGACCCTCGTGTGCCATTGATCGTTGGTCGTCCATTCTTGAGGACCGGTCGCACTCTCATCGATGTTGAAGCCGGTGAGCTTATCATGAGAGTGGGCGACGATAAAATCGTCTTCAACATGGGAAAGTTGTCTAAACAACCTTATTCATACGAGAGTGTTAATTGTATTGACGTTCTGGATGAGGCTTGTGAAGAACACTTTATTGATGCTTGTAAAAATATTCCTACCTCTCTTCCCAATGTTGAGACCGTTTCCTCTATTGATTCATCACTGTCTCTATTTGGAGAAAGTGATTTCTTTTGGAAAGATCTTGAAGCCATCATGGGAGATGTGAACTTAGCAAATGACGATTCTCCCACCGATTGGGATGAAGACAATCGTTTCTTTGAAAACCTTCTCAAAGAAGACAATCTTTCTCCACCATCTCCCACGGTTATTGCTATCGATGCTCCGATTTTGAAAACGCCTCCCATCGAAAATCCTCCAGATTTAGAACTTAAGGAGTTGCCGCCCCATCTCGAGTACGTGTTCCTTGAAGAAAACAAGAAGTCGCCTGTCATCATCGTGAAGGACTTGAAAGAAGAAGAAAAATCTCGCCTCATCGCCGTGCTTAAAGATCATAAGAAGGAAATTGCTTGGAAAATTTCTGATATCCGCGGAATTGATCCGAACTTTTGTACTCACAAGATTCTCATGGAAGATGACTTTAAACCCGCAATCCAGAGCCAAAGAAGGGTTAATCCTCGAATTCATGACGTCATCAAACAAGAGGTTATCAAACTTCTTGATGCCGGCTTGATTTACCCTATTTCGGATTCACCGTGGGTAAGTCCCGTCCATTGTGTGCCCTAGAAGGGCGGAATAACCGTTGTTTCCAATGAACACAACGAGTTGATTCCCACTCGTCTCGTTACTGGGTGGATAGTTTGTATTGATTATCGCAAGCTCAATGATGCCACGAGAAAAGATCACTTTCCTCTTCCTTTCATGGATCAAATGCTCGAGCGTCTAGCTGGTAATGACTATTACTGCTTCTTAGATGGTTTCTCTGGGTATTTTCAAATTCCCATCGATCCCAAGGACCAAGAAAAGACCACATTCAGTTGTCCCTATGGAATATTTGCTTACAAACGCATGCCTTTTGGTTTATGTAATGCTCCTGGGACGTTCCAAAGGTGTATGATGGCTATCTTCCATGACATGGTGGAAGACACTATGGAAGTATTCATGGATGATTTCTCGGTTTATGGCGATTCTTTCTCTGCTTGCCTTGCCAATTTAGAACGTATGCTGAAGCGGTGTGAAGCCACTCGCCTTGTTCTTAATTGGGAAAAATGCCATTTCATGGTAAAAGAGGGCATCGTGCTAGGACACAAGATCTCCAAAGCCGGTCTTGATGTAGACCGTGCTAAAGTCGATGTTATCGCTAAGTTGCCTCCACCTTCAACCGTGAAGGGTGTGAGAAGTTTCCTTGGTCATGTGGGCTTCTACCGTCGATTCATCAAAGATTTTTCTCAAATCGCTCGCCCGATGACCCACCTCTTGGAAAAAGATACTCCTTTTATCTTTTCCAAAGAGTGTCTTGAAGCCTTCAACTCGCTTAAGGATAAGATAACTAAGGCACCCGTCTTGGTCACCCCTAATTGGTAGCTGCCTTTCGAGTTGATGTGCGATGCTAGTGACTTTGCTATTGGAGCGGTTTTGGGCCAAAGAGTGAACAAACACTTCCAACCAATCCATTACGCTAGCAAGACAATGACTGGGGCTCAATTGCATTATACGAAAACTGAAAAAGAGCTTTTAGCTGTTGTCTATGCTTTTGAAAAATTCCGCCCCTATCTTGTCCTTTCCACCATAATCGTTTACACCGATCATTCCGCGTTGAAGTACTTGTTGACTAAACAAGATTCTAAACCAAGACTTCTTCGCTGGGTTTTGCTACTCTAAGAATTTAAAATCGACATTCGCGATAAAAAAGGAGCTGAAAACCTAGCCGCGGATCATCTCAGTAGACTTGAGGATCCTTACCAAGGGGATCATCCGAACAAAGAAATCAATGATTCTTTTCCCTTGGAGACCTTAATGTCTATCAACTCGACTGTTGATGAAACCCCGTGATTTGCGGACATTGCAAACTACTTGGCGGGTGGAATTCTCGCTGACGGGCTAACATCCCAGCAAAAGAAGAAGTTCTTCAAAGACATTAAGACTTACTTTTGGGATGACCCGTATCTATTCAAACAATGTGCTGATTTGATTATTCGTCGATGTGTTGATGGACCGACAGCTTTAGAAATCCTTGACGCTTGCCACAAAGGACCCACCGGTGGTCACTTTGGTCCCAACTACACCGCCAAAAAAGTGTTTGACTCGGGATTTTATTGGCCCACCATTTACCGTGATGCTCACGAGATGGTTAAACATTGTGATGCTTGCCAAAAACAAGGCAAGAACACACATAAAGACGAGATGCCTCAGAATTTCATTCAGGAATGTGAAATCTTTGATGTTTGGGGTATCGACTTTATGGGGCCATTCCCTTCATCTAAAGGAAACAAATACATCCTTGTAGCCGTTGACTACGTTTCAAAGTGGGTTGAAGCCAAAGCTTTACCCACTAATGACGCAAGGGTGGTTTGTAACTTTTTGAAATCGCTATTCGCTAGATTCGGTGTGCCTCGTGCTATTATTAGTGATCGTGGGACTCATTTTTGCAATGACCAATTCGCAAGAGTCATGGCTAAGTATGGTGTAAATCATCGTCTTTCCACCGCCTACCACCCACAAACTAATGGCCAGGCTGAAATCTCTAACCGAGGCTTAAAGCGAATTCTTGACGGAACCGTGGGAGAGCATCGTGCCTCATGGGCTGACAAACTTGATGATGCTTTGTGGGCTTTCCGTACCGCATACAAGACTCCGATTGGTTGTACACCATATCGTCTCGTGTACGGGAAAGCGTGCCACCTCCCCATTGAGTTGGAGCACAAGGCTTACTAGGCCTTGAAGTGGGCTAATTTCGATATCAACAAAGCCGGTGACCTACGCAAGATCCAACTCAATGAGCTCAATGAACTCCGTAATGAGGCTTATGAAAATTCTTTGATCTATAAGGAAAAGACTAAGCTCATTCACGACTCTAAGATTAAGAACCGAGAGTTCCAAGTTGGAGACAAAGTTTTACTCTTTAACTCTCGGTTGAAAATCTTTTCGGGCAAGCTGAAATCTCGTTGGTCCGGCCCATTCACCATTGCCCAAATTTTTCCATATGGTACTCTCGAGCTCGCTCAACCTAATGGACCAAATTTTAAGGTGAATGGCCAACGAGTGAAGTTGTACTTTGGTGAGGACATCTCTCACGAGATGATTCCACCCCTCACCATGTTCCCCATGAACTAATTTTGGGTTGAGTCAGGCTCGTGACTCGGTTATCAAAAACAAGCGCTCCTCGGGAGGCAGCCCGAGTATCTATCCCTTTTCGTTTTAACCTCCTAAGTGTAGGGGGACCTATATAGGTGTTTGTCTTTGTGTGGTGATGTGATTACAGGGATGAATGCACTTTTGGAACCTTTGAAGAACCATGCTCCCGTGTTATCTGAAATCCGGTTCTATCTCTCAACTATCGTGATTCAATTTTCTTCATATTCACATTTGAAATTGATCACTTTAGTCGTCTCTTCCTTAACTTGATTTAACCAACGTGCACAATGTCATAAGTGTAGGGGAGACTTTTCCCACATGATTAAACATTGAGGACAATGTTTATCTTAAGTGTAGGGGGGACTTCTATCGAAGTTTTAAGTGGACTTTTCCATGAAAATGCCTTCATTTAACCGGAAAATCATATTTTTCAACATTTTTCAAATTTTTTATTAACTTTGGCCATTTAGTCGTAATTTTAAATTTTTATCGTTGCTTTCATATGTATATACCCAGCAATAAAGTCAAAAATATTAATAAAGTGGTGTAGCTAGTTTAGAAGTCTTTGACATATTAGGCCCGTTGTGATTATTTTGACTCAACCCGAATAGACTTATTCAAGTTTATTCTAGCTAGTATCCTTAACCATGTAGACCTTAATTGGTTTATTAGGCTAAGCATCCACGAGTCTCATTACTTGAGATATTAAATTGTGGAGAACGAGAAATGATAGAGTCAATTATAAGTCGGTATTCTTGCGCAAGCTCACTTGGTGTAATTATCTGCCTATTCTCCCATCACTTGCTAATAATTTATCTGCAATAAGTAAGGTCGTATGATTTGAAAAGTTACTTAGCTTCTAGCCCAAGATCGTTTAAAAGTTGCTCGGTAATGATAAGAGTTCATAGCCAAGGCATAACTTATGAAGCGGGGCGCGAAGATTGGCGAGTCCGAAAAGGCCCTAACAAGGCATGAGGATTCCATTTTATTACTGAAGATCCAAGGTGATGTGAAAAGCATTATTCCCAAAATCGATATGAAGGATCAAGATTCACGACGAAAAGCAATCAACTCCCATAAAGATCATGGAGAAGTCTATCTGAAAAGACCCTAACAAGGTATGATGATAAATAGATCCAAGTCCGAAAAGGAGGCGGATCGTTGTATCTCAAAATCCCAATTAGAGATTGAAGAAATAATCATGAAGTCGTGGTCAACAAAGCTGGAGTACCCCTCAAAAGTCTCCAAGTGAAGAAACTCTATAACGAAGAGAAGACCATTATCTCAAAAACGTCTCTCGAAGATATGAAGTATGAAGTACATGCCAAATATCGGCCGGAGAAAGGTCTCAAATCGTGAACCGAGTTATGCCAAGATATGAACTTTTTGATATCCCGAGAAGCAGTTTTAAGAGATTTTGTCCTTTAGCTAACTATTGATCAAATCGTCCTACTTTGCTTTCAGCCTAAATAAACTATCGAAATAAGTCCAAAAATGCATCTTCATGATCATTCTAAGACAAAAATAAAATATGAGAGATACACCTAGGAATAAGGGAGTTTAAGCATTTAATTAAGCCATGTGTGTAAGTGTTTGATATGCTAACTTATAATAACAATGATCTCGTTTTTAAGCTTAGTTTGGGGAACGTGAAACTTGAGGATGATAAATCTTCGCAGCACCAAAGCCCTAATGTAAGTCCTTGATCTCTTTGCAAGTTATTTCCATCCTTTTATTTACTTTAAGGTTTTGATTTCTCTTAGAACTTTAATTTTTGTTTAGTAGTATGTTAATAAGGCCAAGGTTGATTGATTATGAGAAAAGTGTAAATTTGCTTTATCATTAAGCATTGCATGAGGGCATGGCAATGGTTAAGTGTAGGGGATTTGATAGGTGTGAAAACACCCATCCTTTTACCACTTATTTCTGGCTAAAACAAGACCAAAACACGTATTTAATATCATTTGTTTGGAATTATGCGTGGTTTTTGTGTTTATTGTGTTTTCAGAGTCAACCGGATGAATATTGAAGAAAACATGGGATTGCACGGGCTTTATCGAAGAAAAAGACTCAAGATGAAGTCTATTGTCCAAGAGATGCAATAGATTTGAAGTCATTGTGCCTGTTTGAAGATTTATCGAAGAATAAAGCCAAAGATGGAAGATTCATATATGTCGAAGAACTCGAGTCTGTTAAACAAAAGATTATAAGACGAGTTGGAATTATGCACCGACACTTCTCAAAATCCAAAGTCGGAAACGTTACTTTGAAAGAAACGTAAAGACTAAAGAAGGAAGAAGAAAAGAAGCCCAAACAAAAGCCCATCCACAAAGCCCACATCACACGCCTATATATATGATTCTACTTCACAAATTTGGAGCACTTAGTTAGTTTTAGTTTGTTTTTAGTTTTTCATTCTCTCTAGTTTTAGAGAGAGAAAGTTCTAAACTTTCTCTCACTAGTTTTCATCTTTTTCTCTTTCAAGATCAAACATTTGTATTATTTTTCATTAATCAAGTTTAGTTTCAAGCTTTTAACCTTTAATCTTATTCTACCTTTCTTTGATTTTGATTACTTTTGGTACGAATTGCTTATGATCCGTGTTGTTCATTTATGTTTTCGTGCTTAAAAAGTTAATCTTTTTATGTTTTCTTAAGTTTCTACACGAATAAGCTTTGAGATCCTTGTGCTTATTGGCTTATTTGTTAGTCGTGCTTATTTACTTTTTATAAGTTTTCTTAAAAAGTTCATCTTTTTATTATTTGATTTAAAAGTTTGTTCATTTAAAGTTTAGATAAGTTGTTTTTAGTGCTTATTCGATCCGTTTCATCATAGATTCGACCTAGTTTTGGTGATTGGCTTATTCAATAGCTTATTCACCTTGCTTATATGTCGGATCAAAGGGATATCGGAAAGGGTAAAACCCTTTTCCGATCTGTCATTCCGACGAACAGACCCCCCCCCCTTATTCCGATCGTGTGATCGGAAAAGGGTTTATGTTCATTCCGATTGAGCTGTTCGTTGAGATTCCGATTAGTTAATTTTCTAGTTATTCCGATTGGGTGTTTTTAGTGTATTCCGATTAAAGTCTTTCTCCATATTCCGATTGCTTCATTTTTGAGTATTTCGATCGTGGGCATTGAGCTTTATTCTGATTGGAACTTTGTCCCTTATTCCGATCATCAGCTTCCCTCAATATTCCGATCACCCGATCGGAATATATTCCGATTTGTACCTTTTTCTAGATATTCCGATTGAGCTTATTTTCCATATTCCGATTAGACTAAGTTTTATGATTATTCTGATTGCCCCTTTTGTTAACATTCCGATCACTCCTTTTAGCATTATTCCGATTTGATAAGTTCATGTTTTTATAAAGTTTACAAGTGTTGGTTTTATTTAGTGTTCAAGTATTTTGCTAAATTTGTCGTTAAGTTTTCAAGCAATTATTTTTAAACTCGTCCTTTTAGTGTAATCTTTTAAAGCTTTAATTTTACTCTTCAACACTTACTTATTTGCCAATAGTTTTAAATAGATAAACAAACCAACACCTTTTTATTAACCAAGAACAAATCATTCCACTTAGAGCCGAGATCAATTCGAGGAGATACCGAGAGAAATCTAGAACCCCAATGCAAATCAGTGTATCAGAGTCACCAAAGGATGTGTAGGAGGAATGGAAGGTTCATTGGTTGTTTTCCCATTTCTTGTAGTGATTTAATTGACATTGGCCCTAGGATTGGTTGGAGTGCTAGAGGGTAAAGCACCTTGAGGTCTTTGGCTTAAGAGCAACATAAATTTCTTGTTTGTCTCCTTTTGCGTGGCCCTCAATTGATCTTGAGTTCTTCTTTCACTCTCACGAATCCTTCTTTCGGTCTCTTGATTCATCTTATGAAGTAGCTCAATGGTTTCATTTTGCTCATTCCCTTTATTATATCCTTGGTTTTGGAAAGATGGAGGTGGATGGTGAAACCCTTGGTTATTTCCATGAAAGTTGTTTCCTTGGTTTTGAATGTTATTTGGCCCTCTATTGATGTTATTGCCTTGATAAGTACCTCTTGGCCCTTGGTTTCTATTGAGAAATTGTGGATTGTTTGGTTGGTTTTGGGTGGGTTGTTGGGAAGGGAAACCCGGTAGAGCAAGGTAATTGTTGGACTTGAATGAAAGGTGATTAGGATTGATGTTAGGTTTAAAGTGTAATCTTCCATCATCATTATAAGCATAACATTCTCCTTGAAATTTTTGAACTTTATTACATTGCAAGTATGAGTGAGGGCCTCCACATGTCTCACAAGATAGGGTGATGGCATTGACATTGTTGGTAGAAGGGTTGTTCAATTGAAGTTTCATAAACTCTTGGAACATGTTATGGGATTGGTTAAACTTTTGAAGGATTTTTTCATCAATTGATTTAGTAGTACTCCCTTGTACAACATGAACCACCTCTTCTCTATCCCTATTACTTTGCACCATGTATTTTGTATCAATGATATCCCATGCATCTTGAATACAATTAGCAAGAATGTTTCCACCTGCGGCCGAGTTAAGTGAATCTTGATGCTGTGGCCTCAAACCATTGTAGAAGGTGTTAATTTGGTGAACTTGGTCAAAACCGTGGTTTGGGCACTTTCTTAACAACACTTTGAACTCTTCCCAAGCTTCACTAAAGGTCTGGTCTCTCTTTTGTTGAAAGTCTAAGATTTGGTTTCTCAATGCGGTGGTTCGTGAAGGTGGAAAGAACTTGTTCACAAATTTATTTTTCAAGTCCTCCTAAGTGAGAATGCTATTAGAGGATTGTTTATCTAGCCAAATCCTAACATTTCCCTCCAAGGAGAATGGGAATAAGATTAACTTAATTGCTTCCGAAGGTACCTCCATTATACTTAATGGTATTACAAATGGACAAGAATCTCTTGATATGGTGATGAGGGTCATCCATAGGTCACCCTAAGAAAGGTATGGTAGAAACCATTTGTATCACACATGTCTTAAGCTCAAAATTGTTGGTGGATATCTTGGGAATAACTATGGCATACGCATTCCCATCCACGTTGGATTGGAGAATCTCAATCAATGGTCTATTGTCCATGGCTTGCATTTTATAGTAAAGCCGCCTTTCTGTTCACTTAATAGTTCGTATTTCTCGAATTCTTGCTTATTGAAAGTGTTTATCTATTTTTCCTTTATTTTGTTTGATTGATACACGTAAATGGGACCGGAACACCCCCAAATACGGTGTATTGCCAAGGCACTACTTATGGAAGTAGGTAAATTGGTTGTTCGTATCTACGTATATGTATTTACATATAATAATATAGAGAAAATATTTTTGTATTTATTTGATTTTCTTTGAAAATATAATATGTACGTAAAAACGATTGAAAACAATATTTTTGATGTAATCTTTTAGGAAAAAGATTACTTTTGTATTTTTTTGGTTCAATCTAGGGAAAGAATTGATATTTGTGGTTTTATATATATATATATATATATATATATATATATATATATATATATATATATATATATATATATATATATATATATATATATATATATGATAAATTTATTCCACGTCATGCTCACACATCCACCTCATTAATCCACCTAAGCACAACTAATATGAGGTGGAAAGGATTAATATGACATGGCACTCCAAAGAAACATGTTCCTGCCACGTTATCAGAATTCGTGTGCCACATCATCACATAGAGTGTGCCACCTAAGCATGTCCATGGAACAATTTTTTAAAATATGTCTGGAGTGGGATTCGAACTCGGGTCCTTATGGTAGAAACACAATATCTTTTCCACTATGTCAATTCCATATTTGTGTTAGGACTTTCTAAAACAAACGCAATAAAGACCATTCACCATACCATCATTTAATGAAAAAACATAATAAAAAATAAACAATTTCGGTTTTATAAATTAGGCAAGTATTTATTTTGGCTTAAAAGGTCATATCATATATTAATTATTCAATAACAAAGTATTTTAAATTTCAAATTTTAAGACGGAGCATTAAACCAAAAAATTAAATGCTTTGACCAATTTAGTGAAACACATAATACTTTCTAAACACAGAATAATTTCGTTTAATGACAAGATATCATGCCAGTTTCATCTTCAATTCATTTTTCAAATCCTACACGTGAAAATCATAGCCTATTCATCAAAACACAACATACACATATGATGATGATAAATACAAGTTATGGAGATAAAATAGGACTACAGTTTTTAGTCAGGTTTGTTTGATTTTAAATTTGATTGAAATTTATTTGTAATTAAATCCAACGTCTTTTGTTTTTAATATTTTTAGATTTTTAATTTTGATCTGATTGAATGATGAATTACAGATTTACAACCAGGTTTAATTAAATATCAGACATACACAGGTTTGGTTTATTTCAGATTTCCAATATGTTTTGTATTATTTCGAATTTCTAAGGAACCCCCAAGTATGTAATACCGGTGAAGGTTTTAAGTATTTTGATCTTATTGAATGATGATTCACATGATGTTTTGTTTTTTATGGATAAATTTTATTCTTACATGATTCAAATCACCATGGTTTTTGTTTTTTTTTTTGCTACACAAATAAAGAATGGCAGATGGCTTTCTTATTTTAATAGATCTCGATCAGATGGCGAGAAAGTAGGGATGAGAACTATAAGTCGATGGTATCATCAACGAAGGTATCTTCTCAATCATCTTTTTCTAGAGTCATTTTCTGATTAGTTTTTTGTTTTAGTTGAATCGAATTATGTTAGAATAGAAAAAAAGAGTCATGTAACATATATAGTTTAAACTTTGATTATGATTTATTGGATTAAATTGTTTCTAAAATTTTGATTTATGAAATGTTACAGGAACTTAAATCTGACTTTTAATCCATCCTCTTTAATTCAATTTGAAAAAGATTGTAGGCAAGGATCGATTTTCCGACTATTAATTTTTTTTTGCCTATGCTTTATGTAAGTTAGGTCATTTTTATTTTTGTTTTACATGTATACCAAAAATTTGATTTGAAGGCCGAGTGGAAAATGTTTGATGAAATGTCTAAGAAAACGGTATTTTAAGGCTTTCTATTTGTTTCTTATTTTCATTATGAGTTTTAGCAATTTTATATATTAATTGGATTCATAATCTATTTTGAGCTTTAAATCATTCTCCTATTATGTCTTCTTTTAAGAAGGTAAAGTTGTAACATGTATCACAGTTGAAAATAAGCTTAAGCCCATTTACCAAGGGTCCTACCTATTTCAATTGGAACAACTCTATTCTTATTAATTTATATGGTTTGAAACCTTATTTTATAGGATGTCACGTCTAAGAAAGGAATAAACTCGATGACTACTTTCTGAAAATGGAGCTACTCCTGGAATAAACTCGATGACAGTGAAACGTCGGCTTTTGTACGTGCTGGTGTGTAAATCTTAACTTGTGTAAATACTCGGATTATGGTTGAGGAGGACTCAATCACCTCATCCGCTCATTATTTTTCTGATAGCTGCTTCCTTTCCCAGTCAGATAACTCTATGCTCCAGAGTTAGTTGTGCAACTTCGAACCATCAAACGGTATAAAACGCTGTAATCAATCCCAAAAAGTATTTACTATTTAGCATCTTTTAAGAATACTGTAGCAAGCTATGTAGAGTATCGTTGTAGGAATGGGAACTAGGTAGAATATTAAATTAAAGTGATACTCTTTTTTAGACCTTTCATAGTTTTATTCAAAATGACTTGCTTTTACATATGGGAGTGTTGTTGGTTTTGCATCAGTTTGTGACGAAAGTGGTCGAGTATTTGTTTTAATTAAGAATGCCAAACTACGATTTCAGACTTAAATGTTACATTTTCTTACGCATGATTTCCAAAGTTAGTTAACCAACCATTTTTTATACAGTTTGTAGAACCTGCTGATGCCGCAAAAGCAAAATATCGACGACCTCAGGTTCTTAGTCCGGCGGTTGACTGTTTCCTTTGTTAAGGAGAACCTATAAATCCCCATTCACATATGAACAACTTTTGAAATCTGACATGTGAACCAGGTAATTTAATTATTTTACAAAGAATAATTACATGTTTGGAAGATTATTGGGTAATCTAACTTATTTTTATTGCTTTAAAGTTAGGAACATTTATCGTATTGTGTAATAATATGACCCTATTTAGCTATTACGATAATTTTATGCATGTGTGTTTTAGAAAAGCCATAGAACATGAAGTATTGTCTGAGGCATTATCTTTTTAATACAATTGTTGTCCATTTATTTTATATAATGGATTTTTAATGCGAGAATGAAAATTTTTGTAGACTTTCACCTCTTTGACCCGTTTTTAACTCATTCTCTAATTGAACCATTTTTACCCGTTAGAGTTGTCACATATCTTGACTTATGAAATTAACCATTTCTTTGTTAACTAAGATATGAATGGATATTGTCTTAAATGATTACTATTAGATACCATGTGGGTACGAGAAAATGCAAACATGTATGAACAACTTATATGGATTATCAATGAATTGACCTTAGAAGCCAAGTTGAGAGGAACATGCTCTTGGGCAACATATAAGTTTACCCATAATAAGCATACACAAAAAACATAAAGATTATGCATATAGTCGGATGGTCTAAACATTTGGATCATTTAAATTTTATTACCGCATGCTTAAGATCTGAGAAAGTTACTGATGCTGAGATTTGCTAGAGTGATGTCCATCTTTTTCAAGTTTTTGACTTTAAAATCTATTGATTTTCTTGATTATTTTCTTTTTTCCCTCTAATTTTGTTGTAGTACCACTTTTTAATCTGACTCACTAGTAAAACAATGCAGGTCGTATTCCTATAGTTATGCTCAGGTCGTGAAGTCGTAATCACTCCTAAGAATCTAAGACTTGTTTTTTACCTCATAAAATGTCAAAATATCTCCCTGAGTTTTCCAATACATAATGTTATTCACGCTCGCGCGTGATTTAGGAATCACCTTCCCCACACTAAAGTTAATCTCCTTCGCCATTTTCCATGATCCATATTTTAAGGAATGAATTTCATATTCAATGGCATCATCAAAATCATTTGAACGTACAACACATACAGGTATTAACTCAGCTACAAAGTTTAGAAATATGAAGGTTTGAAAATAAGAACGACAACAGGTTCATTACCATGTTCCATGTTTGGTTTTAGAAGTTTTTTCCACTGCATTATGAACTATTGTTTTAATATCTACAGGTGTATTACAACATGATATAGCATCAAAACTCCTAGGGTTGCGTCTATGTAGATTTCGTCCAGAGCACTCAAGCAAGCTTAGGAACAAGTTCAGACTATTTACTAACTACAATCTGGGTTGAGATTAGGAGGGTGCGAGCAAGAACAAGATATGTAGTAGCGAGTAGTGACACCTTGGCTCTTTTTAAGATTATTTGAATATATGCAGTATGGTTCAATACCCAATCGCACCCACGATCTTGGTTCTGCTCTTGAAATTCAAGGATCAGGGACCAAGAAATTAAGTGGCCTAAAAGAGACAACAACTCACAGCTTGGAGTAAGCAATCTTGGTAAGCTCTTTGTTTATGGATACAATTTTCTTATTTAACTTTTGAATCATAAGCATGCCACTGTTTTCTGGAAAATATTTGTGTAAATTTATAATATAATTTGGAAAAAGGGTGTTCTAGTTGATAATGATCACGTAGAGTAAAAGGGTGTTCTTTTAGCTATTGCTTTTTTTTAGCTTATGGGATTATTTTGTATATATAACTTATTCACAAGTAACAAATAAGATGGTAAGTATGAACTTATGAAAGCCCCTTTTGTTGCAAAGGGGTGTTTGGCTGCTGTAATAACAGTAGCCAAAAACCTTTTCTACTGCAAAAGGGGTGTTTGGTTGTTGTTATAAGAAATGCCAAACACCCATTTTGATCAAGATGCCCTGAAGAGCAAGAAAGAGAGTGGCATTTTGGAAGTGTGCTTTTTAGTTTAGGCTTGATTAAAACGATACATCTTAGAATGTCAAGTTGAGAACCACTGTATGTAGTATAAATAAAATCAGTTTTCTATCAAATGTTGTCGTGTCGAACGAAAAAAAAAGACAATTAGATATCTTTACTAAATCAAACATGTGTCATTTAGTTTACAAATTGTATACAAGATAGGGATGGATAAGCTTCAACTGTATGAGGTCTGACACACATGGTTTTTGTACTCGATTTGAATGAGCTATAGATGTAGGTACGTAGTTTAGTTGACATACTTACCTTTTGGATAATCAGGATTTATGATTTACTGTACCATTTCAAATGCACAGTGATGTGGCTCCTTCCATATTCCCTTCTGGTGCATCCCGGTGAGTGCCTCAAAGTGATGTGGCTCCTTCCATATTTTCTTCTGATGCATCCAGGTGAGTGCCTCAAATTCATTTTTGTGATACAGGTTATTTTGTGAAACCCGCTTTTAATTTCTTCAATTTAAAGTGCGGTACCAGTTAGTAGTTTTTCACTGTATAATTTAGTATCATGATATCTTGTTTTTCTTTTGCGTAAATTAATCTCATTCGTGACATTTGACTAACTTTTTCAAAAACTCAAATTAGTTGCAACACAAGATTTTTTTTATTAAACATCCATAGCAGCAAAGAATCACACCTTTCGTCACATTCATGTTTCTACCAGCAAATAATCTCAACTTACGAATCGATGGCTTACAAAGGATACACTTTTCCAGTTTTTTTTTTTGAACAAAGACGTTATATTAAGCAAACATTAAGGTACATACAAATCACTCCTCGCAAGCGAGGTAATTTCATGAGGAAAACTACAAACGCAATTAAAGCGTGAACCAGTAGAAAGTGCGTGAGATGCAACCCAGTGAGCGACTTTGTTATGTTCTCGCTTAACCCAAGAAAATGTTATTCGTAGATTCTTTGCCCATAAGCGAATATCTTCGATGAGAGTTGCATATCTCCATGGAGGTTGCGCTTCTGAAGATGATAAAGTAATAGCCAATTGAGAATCGGATTCCACAATAGCGTTTGACCACCCGTGACAAGATGCTAACGAACAAGAACAATGTATTGCAACGATCTCAGCGTGGAGGGGTGATACACCACATGTTACATCACCATGGACATATCGAAGCGAACCAGTGGAATCACGAACAGCAATACCTAAAGCGGCCTTAGAAGACTTAAATGCAGCGTCACAATTAATCTTCACCGTACCTTCATGGGGGGAATCCACTGAGGAGAAGCATGTAACCTACAATCAGGATCACTAGGGACCGATATTGATCGAGATGTAACAAGCGTGTCATACTCGCAAAGTTGTGCATTAATAGAGGCTAGTGTGTTACTTGGGGAGAGCAGCACATTATCAAACACAAAGTTGTTACGAGATCTCCATATAAACCAACAAGTAGTTGCAAAAATTGATAGAACTCGAGAAACATCATAAGCATGGATTGTATCAATCAAAGATTGTATATGGCCATAAATATTCATACCAGGGGGTAAAAGCGTGCGTTTAAAGGAGATCCAAACCAAACAGGACGCGTCCAAGCGCAATCAAAGAGAACATGCTCGACTGATTCGACAGAGTCGTTACAAATTGGACATGCTGGAGAAGGAGAGCATTGTCTTCTATACAAATTCTCTTTGGTGGAAATAGAGTTTGAGATGGCTTTCCATAAGAATAGTTTGATTTTTGGTTGGACCGGGATGTTCCATATAACCTTCCAGAAGTTAGAGGATGGGCTAGCACTTGAATCCGTAGTTGTATTCAGATGTTGCCTCGATGTGATAGCTTGTTGGTACCCGGACTTAACCGTGTATTGGCCTTTAGAATCAAAATGCCATATGAGCTTGTCACGAGAACCGGTTTTAGAGATCGGGATTGACACGACCATGTCAGCTTCTTGTGAAGAAATGTGCTCTCGAAGCTTCCCAACATTCCATTCTTGGGCCACAATAAAATCAGAAACCTTTATATTGTTTTGAAACGGTCCACGAGGAGAATTGATGTAGAAATCATCTGCGAAAGGAGTCCACTTTTGAGTCCAAAATAAAATATTTTGTCCATTTCCAACTTGCCAACGAACTCCTTGTAACAATAGGTCCCGACCATGAAGTAGGCTGCTCCAAAGCCATGAGGGATGTGATCCTCTTTTAGCAGCAAGGAAGTTCGAGTGAGGAAAGTAGACCCCTTTAAGAATTCTTCCCCAAAAAGAATCAGGGTTAATTAGTAGTCTCCATCCTTGTTTAGCAAGGAGTGCAATGTTAAAAGCAACCAAATCCCGAAAACCAAGGCCACCTTTATGCTTGGGTTCAGAGAGCTTTCCCCAGTTTTTCCAATGGATATGACGCTCATGGGGATCACCACCCCAGAAAAATTTTCTGATGCACATCATAAGTTTATCCAGAAGGTTTCTAGGAAGCAAAAAACATTGCATAGCATAGGATGGAATGGCTTGAATGACGGACTTTATTAAGACCTCTCGACCTGATTGTGAAAGAAGCTTCTGCTTCCAACCCTGCATTTTTTGAAGCACTTTGTCTAATAGGAAGCCAAATAATTCTTTTTTCTTTTGGCCAAAGATCGAGGGTAGCCCGAGATACTTAGCTTTAGAATCCATTTGTTTCACATGAAGTGAAGCGCAGATGTGGTTACGTACCTCAGTTGGGGTGTTGGGAGAGAAGAAGGCTGACGACTTGTCGAAGTTAATAATTTGACCTGAAGCCTGGCAATATGACTCTAAGACGCGGATGATAGCAGCGCACTCACCGGGTGAAGCCTTCAAGAAGAAAAGAGAGTCGTCGGCGAAAAAAATGTGGGAGATTATCGGGCAAGCTCGAGCCATTTTAATACCTGACAGGGACCCACATGTTACTTCCTTTGATATCTGACGAGATAATACATCCGCAACGATGATAAAGAGGTAAGGAGAAATGGGGTCTCCTTGGCGAAGCCCGCGTTGTGGCTTAATAATCCCGACAGAGTCCCCGTTCACAATAAACTCTAACTCATATGTCGTGAGGCAAGCACGTATCCATTTACACCACAAAGCGCCAAAACCCATTTTACGTAAAACATCTAACAAGAAGTCCCATTCGACGCGGTCGAACGCTTTGTTTAGATCAATTTTAAGCGCCATAACATTTTGCTTACCCTTTTTTTTTATTGCGGATATAATGGAAAGCTTCGTTCGCCACTACCATGCAATCCTGAATTTGACGCCCGGGAATGAAGGCAGATTGTTGAGGGGAGATGATTTTACTCATTAAGGGCTTTAGTCGGTTCAATAGTACTTTAGAGATAATCTTATATATGAAATTGCAAAGGCTGATAGGCCGATATTGGGCGAGTGTCTCAGGAGCAGGGGTCTTTGGAATAAGAACTACAAGTGTCTTGTTTAATTCAGGAAGCATGTCCCCCGTTTCAAAAAAGTACCGAATAGCTTTGCATACCGAGTCATCGACAAGATGCCAATACTTTTGGTAGAATATCCCAGAAAACCCGTCCTCACCTGGAGCCTTTAAACCGCCTAGTTGTTTTGTAGCTTTGTGAATTTCTGAATCTGTGACCGGTGATTGCAAGTGGAAGTTCATAGTATCAGAAACCACAGGATCAAGAACAGTGATCACCTCCTCATAATTACGAGCGCCATTTGTCGCGAATATAGACCCAAAGTGACCTCGAACTAGTCTTTGAATCTCGCCATTGTCGTATACCCATTCTCCTCTAGAGTTTTTCAATCCCGAAATTTTGTTCTTTTGACCACGCTGAGTAGCATAAAGATGAAAAAAACGGGAGTTACAATCCCCATAATTGAGCCAGTTGACACGAGACCTTTGATGCCAAAACATTTCTTCACGCAACAAAATGGTTTCAAGTTCTTGTAGCAATACTTTCTGTTTTTGAAAGTTGCTAGGTGTGTTAGGTAGTGATTGAACAAACTAAATTTCCTTGGTAAGGCAATCTATCTTGTGTCTATTATTACCAAAAGTGTTTCGGCTCCAACACTTTAGCTTACTAGCACAGCAAGATAATTTTTGTTTAATGCCTAGAAGGTGATTGGAAGGTTCAAAGCGTGGCCAAGATCCTTGACTGGTGCTTTCACATTCTGTATGAGTGGTCCACATGGATTCGAAGCGGAAACGATATCTCTTTTTATTATTGGTAGGATGCGAGCAGTAGATAAGAGGAGCGTGATCGCTACCAATAAGCGGCTTGTGTAGAAGATATTGAAATGGGCAGGCTTCAAAAAGAGCTATGTTGCCTAGTGCACGGTCAATGCGCTCACGAATGTTGGCACTTTCAGTTCGTTGATTAGACCATGTATACCTCAGGCCAGAGTATAGAATATCGATAAGGCCACCGCTGGTGGTAAAGTTTTGATATTCTGATATATGATTAATATTTGAAGACCCTCCAACTTTATCACTAAGCGCGCCAATCAAGTTGAAATCACCAATAACCAGGCATGGTCCCCCGTGAGAAGAGAGATTAATGATGGTATTCCATACAGGAGCTCGTGATACTCGGTCATGAGGAGCGTATACAAAGCACATTGAAAGAGGAGATAAATTGACAAATCTAGTTCCACCATAAAGGGTTGCCTGAGCGGTGATCAAATTTTTATCGAAGGTGAGAACATCCAAATCAACATAAGAGGTCCACCACAAAGCTAGGCCTCCAGACCGGCCCATAGGATCAACATAGAAAGCGGATGAAAAATGTAATGAACGTCGTATTTTCTCAAGCTTGTGTTGTTGGTTTTTTGTTTCCATGAGAAAAACCATGTCAGGGCGATGAACTCGATGGAGCTCGCGCAAATTTGAAACTGTCAAAGCTCGCCCTATACCTTGACAGTTCCAGGAGAGAACTAACATTGGGCGTGTGGCTGTTTTGGGTCAGCCACCACAACCCTTGGAGAGTTATTTGAAGTATTCAATTCCACCATTTCAATATGTGCATCCATAGGATCATCAGGAACTGCCAATACGATTGATGATGAAGTATCTCTTCTTTTCCTATTTGAGATAACAATTGGTGGAGGGCGATTGGTTGGAGGGTGCATCACTAAATGTTGATTGGCACCAACATTCTGATCCAGAGAAGTTTCGTCATCAACAGTTATGGCATCGGGTTTATCAACATTAATGGTTGGGGATATGTGTGTGCTAGATACATTAGTTAAGCCCCACGACAAAGATCTCATCCGTTTCCCCGTGAAAGAGACTAAGGGTGTATCGTCACACTTACGCTTTAGATCAAGCTTTGAAAGCGCAGCAGCAAGAGATACATCTATAGACATGTTATGAGGGATCGAAGGGGTAGGAGGAGAGAAAGCTTCTGGAGGCTCAGTGACATAGTAGTCGGAGCAGACATGAGTTGTAGCTCTTGTAATGGTAGATGTATGCACTTCTTTACATGAGGAGGAGCTTGCTGAGTTATGTTCAGAATTATCTGCAAACAAGTCAGGAGAGGGGGGCATATCGATGATGGGAGGCACACGATTGGATGATGAAGTTGTTGTTGTGTTGGTATTTGGGAGTGGATAGCGGTTGGCGTGACATGTTTATGAAACCTTGGCACTTGTTGCCGTTGGTATGGTTTTTGTAGACGTCGAACCGTAGGTGCACGCATCTCAGAGGACCATTTACCCTCGAACTTACCAATGACCACGTTTGTACATGAGTCACGTCCATAGCCGAGACACCCACAACGATAGCAAAAATCAGATAAGCGTTCGTATTTCAAAGAGACCCATGACTCTCTTCCTTCAGAACGTGGAATGAAAAATCCAGGAACTAAAGGCTTAGTGATGTCAATCTCAACCCGAAACCGAATGAAATCACGATCAGTTTGTGGACCATCGCCAACACAATCCAATTCAATTAGTTTACCCAAAGTTTCCGCTATGGTTGTGGCATATTCAGACGTCAACATGCCTAGAGGCAGATCATGAACTTGGATCCAAAACTCTCCTTTGTTGAATTCAAGTTCATTTAGAGTTTTATTCGGGTCCCACGGCACAAAAGCAACATAAAACCCCATTACAGACCATGGAGAATCATGTAATATCTTTTGGATATCATCCTTGTTTTCGAAGGCAAACATGAAGAAGTTATTCTTCCAAGGACTTATAGTAACAGGGTTGAGGTTTCTCCAAGCATTTCGCAAAATTGAGATAACAGATTGCTTATGAACTATGTGATTGTCAGCTATTACTTTACCAAGCAAACAATTTTCAGGCGGCGCATTCATCTTGGTTGAAAATATAAAACCCAGTAGAAGACAATAAGCTAATGGAGTAATTTTGAGAATACCTTGAAAAGGTCAGCAGGTACAAACAATGGACACCGAAACCCAGTAGAAGGCAACAAGGATTTGCCTTAGCAACAAAGGATACCCAAAGTTCACTGGAAATTAACGTAAACGGAGAGTAGAATCTAACGAAGATATAGATATTTAATTGATATGATGGAAAAGTGTAATTGGTATTGAGATAGATCTATAATTGATATGATGAAAGGTATAGAATATTTAATTGATATGATGGAATATTAGGGAAATGGTTGATGTACGGAAGTAAATATGTCGGTGATCTCACAATGGAGGAGGAAGACTCAAGAAGAGTGGAGAGAGCCCATAGGAGAAACCTAGAGCTGAAATCTGGTGTGCTTTCACTTTTCCAGTTTCCTATTCAGTGATTGCAATGTATACTAATAATAAGGCAACAAAACCCACAACAATCAGCTATATGATTGAAGTATAATTTTCGTAACATGACATGAGCTCAATTGAACAAAATGGTCCCATACTCCTTCTTTTCCCAAACTACAAAACAACAACAAAAAGTTAAACTACTTTATATAATATAATAACATAATACTAACCGGGCTATATTTGGGCTATTTGTGGTTTGGAATTATACTTATCGAACCTCTAGAAAAACCGCAACTGATATCAACTAAAATAAGTTATTTCTTAAGGTAGCAAAGCGTGTTGGTTGGGTCTAATAACTGGTCAAATTGGATTTAGGGTCAAAACAGACAGTGTCCAAAAAACGTGGTTCAAGTTGACCTGACATGACTTCTTGTCTGCTAGATTTTAACTTGACAACTAATTAGTCTATAACATTATTTGTATTTTATGCCGTTAAGCTCACCCTATTTTTATTGTTTTAGTGTACACAGGAACCGATCAAATGGAATACATCAAGTCTAATCGACTTCGACGAAGAAGAGTTGGATCTAGAACATCAGGTCTAATTACCCATTGCAAAGTTATTGAACATAAAACCTACATCAGGAGGTTTTAGATATTTATATCTATCTTTCATTCTCTTTCTTTTTTATATAGGTGTTATATATGGAATCGAATAAGAGGTTTTAAGAAGAAGTTAAATTAAAAGAGAGAGAGAGAGTGGGAGAGAGAGATTGCAACGGTCTATGAATTAGAAGTTATTTTAATAAGTTGCTTGGTCTTCTTAATTATGTTTTTGTTTTTTATATTTGGAATACAGAATTTTGGAATAGGAAAAGAACCAAAAGGCATTGGTGCCAATCTGTATGATAATCCAAGCACGTTATCAAAAAGTATATTTTTTTTGTTTCAATGGCTTGACCCATTTGACCTATTTTTTAAGTCGGATATTTATCTAAATCTCACCTCTAATACTCTAATAGTTATACACTTATGAATACGTCTCTTAGAAGCATATGGATATTTAGCGTCTGTTCTTATTATTTGACTCAAGTGTTTCAGTTATTAGACCAAGATTCAAACACTTGCATTAAAGTATGTTTCCTGTATTTCAGAAAGAAGGATGTGTAATTTCTCATGGAAGGATGTCATTTTTATACTACAATAATATTTTCTTAATAGATGCAATTACAATAATATTTTCTTGCACTTCAAGTAAGCCTTATTGGCTTTATTTTCTAAATTTGTTTCCTGAATTATCTTATGGCACTTTCTTATATACTTTATTGCAGGGGGAACTTAAAGAGCTTGAACATGAAAATCGTCTCCACGGCCAACATGTATTTATATCATAACTAACTTTTTTAGCAATGGCATGAACTTTTTTGGTATTTGTTAAACTTTTTATAATACATGTATCAGACTCCCATGTCAAGGATAATAGGGAAAATTTTGAGATAATAAAATTGACATTTGTAAGGTTGATTGTGAGTATTTAAGAGACCATTTTGAAAGAGTATTTAACCAAGCATGATCTACACAATAAATTCGTTATTCATGTTTTTACAAGTTTGCATGTTTCATCATATATAATGAGTCATGATATCTTTTCTCATTTCATGTGATATTTTACATAGTTGTGTCTGTCACAAGAGTTATACTGTTTTCTTTTTTACTTTATAAGGTTTTTTACTATAACTTTTTCTACACCACAAAAAGAAAGGAGCCAATGTGGGACATAAAACGCGATGATCATTAATAAAAGTCAAGCTGAGTTGAGAGAAGTTGCTGAAGTTGGTAGTCTATTGGAAGAATGAGGAAGAAATATTTGATTTAGAAGA